>MIEF01007412.1:0-272269 GCA_001870725.1 Taenia solium | reverse complement strand
CCTTCCCGTTCCTGATTTAGTAATGAGCAGACCTGCCTTGTTCTTCTCCACCTCAGCGGTTTGCCAATGTGTTTTACCGGAATTAAATTGTGCTGCATTTTAATTTCTTTCTCCAATACATGGCTGTTTTTCTTTACTTGTTGCCTTTGCAAGTACGTAGGTGGTTTAGAAACAAAGCCATCATGATTTAAATTTTATTTTCTGAAAGGCTGCTTATTTTTATATACTTTTCTCATATGATGTTGAGTATGTGGGCGTCATCTTCGTGAAAATTTTGGCGAAGCACTTCGTTACAAATTATTGTACAGCACCTTACAGACTAATAGCTGTACCTGTTGTGCGCATGCCATTGTTTGGAAATCAACGCTTTTGATGGCTATTGAAGTCGCCACCGCCTTCAAGAGATTTCTTAGCCTAGCACAACGCCCTAACATCTTTCTGAATCGTTAACTTTGGTTCTATTAGGGGAATTAGCCATGGGGTCACATTTTTGTCTTGGAGAACGTTTGCTACATTGAATTTTACGATTACCATTGAGTAGGTCACAGGGTAATTTGATGAATTGGCTTTATGGCGTAATATGAGGTCAAAGAAGGCCTTATTGATCATTGTTTTGTTTGCACGAAACTACTCTTTTTATACTAAAAAACCAACTATTTAAAACCTTTTCCATAGGCTAAAACCTTTCATTTCGTCGTAGCACTGACTCCTTTATGATTCCCTTATACATTACATAAGGATGGTAATGCGTTAGGGTTCTGACCATTGCGAGATACTTCCTAAACAGAATCACTTGGTGAAACCGCCGTATCCATTGGCGTTGTCCATTAGATACATTCTTCTTACCACTACAGTTTGCAGTGCAGACTTGGAGCCGAGCGCTATTGTTTACGGTTTCATGCCCTTGTGCAAATAACTCAAAACGTGAGTTCGAAATAGCATCAGAACCTGGCTGGCATACATTCTTTTAGCACGTCCGTTTAGAAGGATAAGATCTTACCCGCTAATTGAAGCGATTTAGCCAGACACCTTGAGATTTCCTCAGATTCCAATGAGTGTTCGAATGTGATACAAGGCCCCATGATTCGCCCAAGAGCTTTCCACCACATAGATGAGAATTAAAACGAACTAAACTTGACAATAGAATTGTGGAATACATTGACTTCTCTTGATTCAAGGAGACAAATACTTCCATCACAAAGTACTATAAGAAGTATCATATAATAAAAGTCAGTAACGTAATCACAATATGTATATTAGTCAGTTGCATGTAGGATAACGCTGCAGTTACCGTTTGAGGTGTAATATCTTGGAAATCGCACACTTTGTTGCCTCAAAAGTTGGTAGCCTACTTACTTTGGCAATGCAGCCGGTCACATTGTCACTAAAAGTTTGAATTAGAGAGGTCCTAAGGGTTGTCTTCTCAACTTTAAGTTAATCTATCACTATTGCATTAATTTGATAGAGCGCACGTTCCTTATTATCGCCTTCATAAAAGTGTTGCAGCAATTTAAGATTCAAAATCTCTAACGTGTTAAGGACGATTACTCTCGTATTTCATAAAAACGCCCCAATTAAACATAAGTTAATGCATAAAGTGCTGTCTATTCGACACACAGTCTCATCCAAAATAAATGAAAATATCCCTCAACGTTTCGTGTCTTTCCTGAAGACGAAAGAGGACATCATACTAAGACGGTACATGTATTGTCGACATACTGGAGGTTTAAGGGATTAACAGCATGGCTCAAAAGCCACGACCTCCTCGCGGAAGTACAACGAAGGATCCCACAGTGGTCCATTACCAAAACTAAGAATTGAACAAAGTACTACGTAGCCCCTCTCCCTGGCGCTCCTCTCGGTCAACCCTCCGCATCGGCCAACATAATACAGTCGGTGCTGAAGGAAGACATCCACCAATCAACCGCCTTGGACATTTAATTTGCGTGCATCGTAACGAATATTTGGCCGATCCGCCACTAATTCTTCTTGATGATTCTACTGAATCTAGAATTTTGTCCTCTTCGGGAACTACGTTAGAGGAGAAGAGATGTGACCAATGCGCATGTCTATCGCTAGTCATGAGAGCACCAGCTTAAAAGCAGTCATTTTACTCGCAACGATGATTAAAATGGTTTTGTGGAAAAAAAGTGTCACAATTATTTATCCTTGCCGCTTTATTATGACTTCAGTGCTGCCTAATTATATACCTGTGTATATTATATCCAGCTTGTAAAGGAGTGGAGAGAGAATCGTGTGTTCACTCAATTGATAGTGTCGTAGAGCTACCGTAGGCAGCTCCGTAACGAACTTTTTAGTGTTGCTTCGGTTGTTAATAGCATCACCGCAGAAAATGGGACTGGAGGTTAGACGTCATTATCAACCCTTCTGATGGAGATTGTCCTCCTTCTGTCAAATTAAGGCTTGCCATTCAGCAATGGAAATGAGAGTAATTGATCTCTGCGATCGACTTTTATTGCCACTGCTACCAATGCAGCGCTCAAGATCTTCTCTGATTTAGCAAGACTGCATGCCTTCACCGAAGTACTGAAGGGCTGGGGGAGAGGGCTACTGGCATGGGCCGGAGGCCATATCGCCCATCGGAAAGCGCAAAAGCGGAGCCTTTAAGTGCCTACAAAACCGAATAGAAGGGCTAACCAATCAGCGTTTTGCAATTAAATAGTTAAAGCATTTCCATCTTGACAACTGGTCAGTTTTGGGAATGTTTTAATAGCCCTGTTCTATAGAGGAAGATTAGGGGAAAAAAGTTGAGAAGCAAGGTTTTGAGGAAACATTTATAAAAGTTATTGTATCCACCAGTAGTGCTGATAGTCTGACGTGTTTTGTCCCTTTTCACCTTCAATGGAGTGGTTAGTGCAAATTTTGGGAAGTAGAGCATAGCAGTTCCATACCTGCCGATGAAATCGGTACACACCGTGGATACAAAAAAGCTTCAAACTATTGATACACTTTTAGTCACGACAACGCTTCAAACAGCTGTTGAAATTACCACTCACCCTGAGCAGTTGACAAATTTGGTCAAGGCGAAAGCATGAACCATCAAGTGGATCAACTAGACCCATAATTGCAGTCACATGCTTAGAGCCTTAGAAGCTGGGCCATAAATTTTGCTTGCAATCTCAGAAGGTTCCTGGGGGTAAAATAAATTATATGCATGAACCATTTTACTGTATAAACCACCATAAGTTTCACACATAAGTCAGCAAATGTTTAAGGTTGTGTGAAAAATTAAACTAGCCTAGTGGTGAAGGGCGATACCTTTCATGCGGAGGGCAAAATAGTGGTGGGCCTATGCCAGGTAACTTACCGAAGTCAGTGCATTAATACCTTTCGCCAAGAAGTAGAACTTGATCTCTATCAAACATTGAAGTAACCCACTAGAGGGAGACTGATCTTCAGCCGCGATGTCAATTTAAATGGGATCGCAACCAGTAGTTTTGTTGAGGGTATGCAGTTCTAATACACCGTCTGTAATGCTTTGCTTGTTGGTTTAACTCCGCTTCGGTTACGCGGTTATCGAAAGACTCGCTTTTGTACTTACGCTGGACGGAATGACCCCAGCCCTTCTGTACAATGGCAATACATATTCTGTTTTCTTTAGACTTCAGAAAAGCCTATCATCCGGTAGACCCATTAAGCTGTTTAATGTATGAAAAATTTATAAATAGCAAAACCCAGTAGCTTACGTTCATTTAGTTGAGGTTCTTATAATGCTTCACTTTTATTTGAGCATGATGTCATTACACATTACACAAGTATTGGGGTAAAAAATGGCTTTTTTAAGTGATAGCAGGACCTGCCATACAATGTTGCATAGCATCTCAACAAGAAAGTGGCTCTGTAATAATTGTGGTGTTTATATGCGCTTTGTAGGTGGGAGGCGGGAACACAAGATCCACGTGGCCGCAGAAGAGCTCGCTTCCCCGCCTGAGCCGGAGTCGCAACCCCAGTAGATCGACTATATTAACCGCCTTGTATTCTTAAATAAAGAGATGGCCAAAAGAACTCGTCCTTCTCATACCAAGGTGGAAAGGAAGGAAGAGGAGGAACAGGATAATTCCGCTACAGGCTCTGTTGACTGCTGGAAAGCTTTTATTTTAATGTTTGTTACACAGCGGTGGTCCATTGAATTTCAAACATGAGACACGAAACTTAAAGTAAATTATTTTTCATTGGAAATGGCAAGCAATTTAGTGTGTAACTTTGGGCCATGCAATATTCTTTGGGTTATCACACTCCCTAGCGGAGTCGATAGTGACGGTCATTGTCACCTGAGGGATTTTCCCATTTTTCACTTAACAGACGGTGGACATGTGGGTACGGGTTCATTCACTACGCGTGGCGATATTGGAAGTGGAGTGAAGTGTGGTCCGGCGGAACAACGGTAGACGTAGCAGCGTCAACAGTAACCTACTCACCTTGGCAGTCACCCGCAGTCACTACCACCACTGCCACCTCTCCGCTCCACTTCCCTCTCCTCTCATTTATTTAACGCTCTAAGTCTTAACTGAGATTTTATCAAACATACCACCTTTTTAGGGTTTGGTTAAATTGATAATCCCTTTTTAAAGGCACTTACTGGGGCCGAACCTAGAGTTCAGATCATCGACTGAAATTTGTATTATCTCATTGGTTTCAAAATTACTATGGTCAGCGTTTCAGACCTTCCCCTAACTTGCATTAAGTCAAACTAGTATGAAAAAATGCTTTTTTTTACTGAGGCATGGTTCAAAATGTGCAATTTCGACGAATGTTATTAGGATGCATTTGGACTGCTATGCTTCCGGGACGAAAAGATAGAAAAAAAGGAACAGCCTAAATTCTAAAACCCTACTTGAGTAATAGGGACTCAGTTAGGCTGCTAGGTGTGAAAGAAATCATAAAAAGTGGGAAAAAAGAATAGTGACATGATTTGAGCTCCCGAAATTTACTCTCAAATTTGTCCTTAACAAATTCCTCTAAGCCCAGGTACTTTCAGATACATAGCCTTACGATCGGGAGGTGTCACAACAAATGCGCTCGTCGCAAAGCACTGTCCAGCTTTGGGCAATACAAAGCCAATGAACAAATTCCCTCCCTTCCTACAATACATTTCACAAATATATCAAAAGCCCGTCGCAGATGGTCCACCCAAATGCATCATTGACTTTGGAGCCAAATGACTTCTTCCCAACACTTAAATTTAACGATTCCTGTTCTACCTCGAGACTGGGCTTAAACGCATCAACCACGTTGTGATGACCTAGGCAAACGAATAAGAAAGCAGAAAGCTGGAGACAGCACTCTAAATAAGAAGGAAGCTATATGGAATTTTGACGCTCTGTCAAACTGCATGTTCAATCCAGCAGACTTTCAGGCTCGGTAGGTTGTACACTTGTTTGACAGTATGGCTCTCTTGCCATGACTGCAGCCCCATCTGCATGTAAACTACAAGTCTCTCCTCGTAACAATACAGCTCAATGAAGACTGAGGAAAACTGGGGATACCGTAACAGAAGTCCAGTAGCCTTCACTTATAAACACTCACACTTAGTAGGGAATTATTCAATCAGACTGTGATGTCTTGGGTTAAGGAACATTTAACAAAATATTTTGAGCTTATCAAATTCAATAAAATACAATGTTCTGATCTCTCAATGTTTGTGGTCATTTTTTCTTGCATTTTAAACATTAGATCCTAGTTAAGGTAAGATCATTTTGTAAATAAGAATGCGGGAAACGCAGATAGAGACAACATAAAAATCAGCTGTGCTGTTTGTAATACTTTGTTTGTTCGAACTACCAGTTTCGGTCACTTGGGTGGCCATCTTGTACTAGCCGGTTGGGTGGCCTTTGGGCCGTGCCAACGGCCCCCAAGCCCTCTGTTTCCAGAATATATATTCTGCCCCAATACTATACCTTCTTTTACCTTCAAGGGAGTCTCGGGACGCTACAGAGGTTTCCCTTAAAATGCACTTAGGAATTCCAACAAAGTAACAACGAATAATGTGAGCCTATTAGTTCGTCCGCATAGAATTTTCCAGAGTATTGCACAATATGTAATTTAGGAAAGATAAGAAGAACACCAATAAACAGGACATCAACAGCAATGAACTCTGATATTTTAGGCTAGCCGTTGAATTCATTATAAGTGATTGAAGCGGACCGTATTTAACCATTTATGTCATTCTGCTCCAAAAGTAAGAACTACGAGTCTGATGATATTAACTGAAAAATATCTGCTTCTTCAATGGACTATGGAAGCATAATTTCAGGAGGAGGACTACGGATCTTAACTGTCGCATTTGCCTGAAATTCTACCACATGTCTCCGCTGCCTCACTAGCCCCGCCGTGCACAATGGAACCGTCAGATTACTCAAGTGAGATTCAAGAGGACTGGACAAATAGGGAAAACAGTGAAACGATATGTACGAGTCTGAAGACAGTTGTGGAATTCTTGAACAGATTTCACTCTTCATGCCGCATAAGGCTTGCTGAAATGGACAATCGTCTTAAGACACTAGAACGCAAAATGGACCGCCTCGATGCGCATACTGCTTACAACGTGACCATACAAGAACAGATTCGACGGAACGCTGCAGCGTAAATACTTCCTCTGTTCGAGTTGCCATTGTCACCTTATTTGCACTTGATGGGGATACCTCTACGACCGATTTTCCCTTCCCTTTTGCATTTGTACTTGATACTGGTAGCCATTAAAATATTCTTTCTATTCTCTCATTAGGCGTTTCTGTGTTTTCATGGGTGTCTAACCATAGCTGACATAGTGTAGCCGCATAAATCGAGACCACTATGACATCCAGGTATTCCTCAAAGGCTCTATAGGCTGTGAGTCCAAATAGAAGTTTACCATGAATCCACAAAGTGGGGCGCTAGGTCACAGGAATGATGTCCAAAACTGGCAGAGATGGTTCCCTGTATCCAACCTTCAAGTGAAACAAATATCACTTGCGAGTTGCTGGATTGGATTCCTAAATTGCCACAAGGAATGCGCCCTTGGCGGCGCCTGTCGTAAATACACAGAAGATTTTAGGGTCTAGTGCCTTGGGCCAGTGGATTAGCCATGTCGCAGGAAAATGAATTAGTGAATGTGACTGCCCTCACCCTTGGGAAGTATCACCTTGCCGCTTGGATTTCTTGTAATCAGTTTCTCATTGGCTGTTACAAGTCTTCCAGTGAATTAACATCGATCACAAGGTTTGAGCAAGAATGCCACGGTAAGACTGCTCCTCATTCTTGCGTTATTGGTAGCGTATGCCATTGATGTTTACCCGTATGTGCTCTGAACACATTCCACTGCTGAGAGGGCTACATCAGAACGGAACCCGCTCGAGGATGTTTCTCAATTGTTCTTCTCACTAGTATTCGTCACCATGATCCCGCGAATTCGGCTACTCATAGCAAACGACTTCCGTCCACAGCGTTTCGGAGAGATATGTATCCAACGGGAAATATGGCAATCCTTATTAGTGGGAAGATCTGGCTAACAATGTCACCGATCTGGACCCACACCGAGCATGAATCTGAGGGCGGTCTAATTATCGAGGTGAAAGCGAGATAGGGAGCCTCCAGCAAAAAGCGCACCACCAGAGCTAAAATGCGAAATTAGAGAAGCCTGAGAGGCTTACAGTATGTTATATTACCCATATCATCCACATGAAAGGCAAAATATCAGCATCGCTAAAATACGTAGACGAAAAGTCCAGCCCTACATGCGTCGGTGAAATATGTACAAAAGTGACTGGGACAAGTTGTTTAATCACTATCCGAGCCGGAGTCGCTGTTGAATGAATCGCTGCTGGAAGAGTCGCTGTCCTCGCCGTCATCACCAGACTTCGAGTGATACTGCAACAGCATGGACAACTTGCCCCCGTGATGATTGAGAAGTTGCCCCGTCTCTATGATGGGTTGCTGCAGTTTGCCTAAAAGTTCGGTATGAAGGGTAGGCAGGTCGCCGAGGGTGGCGTACTTCTTCACCTCCTCCCGAGTCATCAAGCGGTGCTGAATCACACCCCCTATGAAGTTAGTAGCACTGTTAATAATCGAAAGCAGTGAAGCTTACAAACAAAACGACCTGCGAAGAAATGAACACAGTAATGGATCCTTTGTTTCAAATTGAGGAATGTTCAAGCTGCAATTTTCAACTCAGTCATATTATGCGCGACTCAAGCCTTCCACGTGGTTCATTTTCAAAAGTAAACTCATGTCAGAGAGCAAATTTTAAACGAAAAAACCAATATATGTGATTCGTCAGCCAATTTTTTGCCTAGCTAAGCGCTCCATTTGCCGCCGTTTGAAACTATTTCCTCCTTCTCAAGACAGAAATCAGCGTTTTCCACGATATAGCATCTCAAGGCTTTCATTACATCACTAAGAGCCAAGCAGGGTTACAGCAACATTGAAGGATTATAAAGAGACGATACCAAAGCACAACTTACCAAGAAGAACGAGGAATCGTGTTCGACCCGTGATAGACAGTGCTGTGGCACACAGTTGTGGGGTGGCATCACCAAAAAGATAGAGGTTGGGAATTGGCTCCTTAAGTACCGTGTCCACAAAAATTTGCCACTTTGTCCCTCTAGCGGCTTCTCTGAATAGTAGTTTTTGAATATAAATTTGATACAACACAACTAGTAACGGTAAAATCCACACAGCCCTCAATTCTCTACTTTCGAACAGTCACTTCAAGATGAGTAGAAGTAGGGTCAAAAGTCAGAAGCGATTTCACGAGTAATTACGACTAGTAATCGCTTAACAGTATTTTAGACTCAAGTTAAAAAGGAATTAAAACGCCACAAAAAGACGCTTACTTCAAAATAGCCATAGGAAATCGTCGAAATTGCAGGCCATTCTCGAAAAGCTTGTTCCTAACCGGCATCAGTTCCCATGGGAAGCAGAAGAGGGGTTGAAAAATGAGCACCATACGCCCATTAGCCTTATCGTAGAAATCGGTTTTTGCCTTTCTGATAAGAAAACTTCGATAAGGGTTCTGCTCAATCTGAAAACGATAAAAGAACAGGAAAGTGTCCCCACTTTGCAATTACAATTAAAATCCCTTTAATATTATGTGGTACTCTTTTTTGTATTTCTTCCTGAGCAATGATATACTTCTCCTGACGACTCAGCGTCGGCTTCCGATAGATAGGTTTTGTAACTTCCCGAAATAACCGTTGTTCCAGGGTACCTGGGGAGGGAATATGGCGAGATCGGAAGGATTGGTAGAAGGATGTACGAGAATTCGTCAGCAGGCAGCTCCGAGTGTATGTGTATGCTATCGCCTAAAACAAATATTTCATAGGAAATTCGAAAGCAATCTTAAATATCAGTACCCTCAATTAGACCAGTCGATATTCGGAGAAAAAGCTGCAAGCATAATGCAATGAAATTCGATTAAATACAGACAACAAATAGTAATACTGACGAGAATACAGAAATGAAGTGGAATATCACAGTTTACAAGAGGAAATAAGAGTTAATAGAAAGGACCTAACGGAGAAGGGAGTACCGCGCATTTTTACTAGATGGTGCTTTCCTCAACTTCGGTAAACCCAAAGAGGTGGAGAATCGAGTTGAAGTTGATCTTAAACCTGGAACAGTCTCCACATCCTCCGTTTGCAGCTCTGAATGCAACATCGAACGAAGCTGATTCAAGAATGACTCCGAATTATGCACAGTGGTACCACCAAGTATTACACTCAGCCCAGGCGTAGAAGACATCAACTTGTGGACAGCAAGTGACTCCTCGTATGTGGCGCCACCGAGGATGAACACAACGATTTTTTTTGCTGGTAAGGAGGACGGACTTCCCTGTCCACAATCCAGTGTTGGAAAACTCGACTCCTGCAGTTGACCCTGGATCAATTCGCGTAAGATATCGACGATGAGGGGTTCGTGTTGAGTGTAGACATTTTCAACATTCTTTCGCCCCTTGACGAAACGTTTGGTGATTGAGGCGACGGCATTTGTGGCGTTGGAGACAGAAGGACTGGAACCGACATCTCGAACTACAGAAAGAAGATCGGAGGGGGCTACACGCTTCTGACTGCTCGGATGGTCGCTGAGATGCTCAATCACACGAACGTCGTCCTTGGGAACACCCCGCTCGATAAGAGCTGCAGATAACACAGAAATTTCCCGAAGATTCAACTCATAGCGAAGAGCGTATAAGATGACCAGACGAAGAGCATCACCATTCTTAATACGGGGATCTGATACCAAAGAACGAATCCGACTGAAGCTGGTGGAATGGGTGTTTTGACAAACAAGCTCCTGTTCTACTTCACTTATCTCTAGCAGCGAGCGGCTTTTTACGATTTGAGATAATTCAGACACAATGGCAACGTGCATCTCAACAGTTCCAGAGGCCTTCCTAAAGTCAGGGTAGTTTTCCAGCAGGCCCTTAAGATCAGAGATTGACTTGGCGTTTTCAGCGTCCACCTTTTTTGTGACCTTCTGGAAATTCGCCACCAGATCCTTGATGGCCTGGCCGATCTCCCCGAAATTGACATATTGGTTTGTCTTAAAGAAATCGTCAAATTCTCGAGACAGTGTCAACTCAGACGTCCTATCTGGGGTGGAGCCAGAAGCATGGAGGACGACCCGATTATTCTTAATTCCAATAAGCTCGTGAATCATTGCTTCGTACGTCCACTGGATGAGAAGAGGCGTGATTTGGTCTTGGCGTCTATCGAGAATGAGAAGAACCGGAGCACGATCCGGTTTTCGGAAATCGAACAAATCAGTCTCGCGAGAGCAAAACGACCGAACGGACTCGGCCAAAACGCGGCATTGGTCAGAGGACTGTTGGTATCGAATTTGTGGCAACCACTGAAGAGTTAGAAGTACAGCTGTGATGGCATGAGATGAGCGTGAAAGTACTTCAGGAACTACATCGAAACCTGGGGTAAAACAAATAGGCCGTTCGATCGTGAAGAGATGTGGTGAAAGTGCAAGAAAATCGACAAAGTATTCCTGAACCTCCATAACAACTTCGCGAGTGTCAGCTTCTGCAAGCTGTTTGAGTGACTGCTTCGACAGTGCATGACTAAAGAATAAGAAATAGGAAGCATATTTTGGTGACTTGAGCTCCTGAGATATCAGTGTCACATTTTCACTCGTGGGCCGAACGAAATATACTCCAGTGAGGTGATTTAAAGATTCTCTGGAGGATTTAATGCGTTCAACGAGAAAGATATCCTTCTCCATGATTTCCGAAAAAGCCATTGTGACACTTAATATCACCAATGTTTCCTCGTCCACAATGAGAACCTTCATACCGGGAGGAACGGCGAACATTTTTGAAAAGTATGCACGTACGGACTCGTAAATATTCATAACTCTGGCCTCACTTAACTTGGAGAAGTGTGTCAATCACCTAAAGTATTATGGACTGGCGCCGTAGACAGTCAAATCTGTCGGGAGATGCTTAATCTATCAAAACCGATATGTTAGCTGTGACTACTAGCAAGCCATTTGAAACTTCATCTAAAGCTAAAGGGGCTGAAATGTGTGCATTAATAAATGCTACCCATGCCATTTGCACGAGTATGTTTCAACAAACACCAGTTCGCCTTGATAAAGAATTGCCTTTCTTCTTAACTTAAAATGTTGAAACCATATAAAGTATAAAACGATAAATTTAAAAACAGTTCGCAAATGACACATACCGAAACACTTACGGGTCGTAGTATTTCTGGTCCATTTGGCATGTACCTGTGGTAATCTGTCTGCGGTCTAGGTGTTTGCTCACCATATTGTCTTCCGATGCATGTTTACAAATGGTTCGAATTCACGTAGCCTGCTTAAGATTATTAAGCACTAGTAGACCCGAGAACATGCAGCTGTCTGGTTAAGAATTTTAACATTTTATTATGGTTCCCCGAGACTTCCCCGTGGGCGAAAGAAAGCTTACTGCTGGGGCAGGATATGTGCTGTCGACATGCAGTAGGGTTTCGAACTACTGCCACGGCCTGGATGTCAAACCACCTGGAGAACGCTTAATGCCGGATCCTCTCAGTGTCCCTTGACTAAAACCGAGACTTATACGACCACTATGGCTGACGGTGGTAACTGCCCCACACCCAGCATTTGGTGATCGAAAGAAATCTGTGCCTATCGGTCTCGCAGCTCCTGAGTCGTCGAATCCTTCATTACGGATCTTATGGTAGAGCCATACATTCTTCGCAAGCGGAATACCCCAGAGGCCAAAATACTAACCCGTTTGATCTCACAACACTCTAAGCAGAGCTAATGGTATGTAATTGCTATCCTTGGTATAATACCGACGGAGAAGGTGTACGACCTCTTCAAGGCGGTATCAGAAAACGGTTGACAGCTTCAGTTGGAAAACCGACGCTTTTACCGACTATTGAGGTCGGCGACTGATCCTCTGGGGTATGTGTGGACCCTGATATAATCAGTCAAGATTGATGATACCCTTCCGGGCAGCCGCAGTCCTACCACCCACTCCAAACACCAAAGCTCCTTTGTCCTGTCAATTCTGTGCCACAACCTTGGAAAAGCGGGCGATAGCCATCCGCACTGCAATAATTTTCGTCGCCTGAACCACACACTTCTACACAAGACATGGACCCCGTGGCCATTCTTAAATCCCTTCAGATGGAGATTTGGGCATCACTGCTACGAAAGATCACGCTCAAGTACTCGAAGGCTGGTGCTTTTTGACCTGTCTCACGGTCCAAGTTGTCTCCGACGCCGTAATAAGCAAGGGATTTATTAATGTGCAACAGGACCGGGGGACCGTGGACGTAGCCAGAGACCCATAACACCAAATTGAGTTACAACCACGTAGCTGAATAAGATATCGAATGACTGCAGTAAAAACTCACATGACTATTGTGGGCGGTAACTAAACTTAGCTTTCACCATAGTACATAATTCGGTTGGATATGTAAATACCATCTTAATAACAGTTGCATGCAGCCCCGCTCGATTTCATGGGTTCCTCCAAAGCTGACATTCAACGAGGACAGCCTCAGCGACAAAACCGTACTCCAGACAAGCGGTAATTGAGTACTGCACCCAAAAATATACCAATGATTATTTATTTCAGTTTTGAACTATACAATGCATGCACAAATTGCATAGTATAAAAAATATTGAGCAAATAAATGTTCGGTTCGACCGCTGGAGATACTGGATCATTCCGTCGGGTAGACATAATAAACTTTGCTGATTGGAAGACGCCGATAGACGGAGGCGCAGTTGAGCATCCAGTTCAAATTTATCACTGGAATTTTGTACTTGTTGTATACGTCTGCGGACGAAGACGATTAAAAAAACGTGTGCATGAGGTGAAAATGTAAGCTCTCGACCCAAACGTGATTAGCTTGTGGCTCAACTTAACCCATAACGTGGTGTTGTGTCATCACCGAGATTGATGGCTGAGTCAGCATGACCTTGACCTCTAAAGGGCGAATGGACGACATGTGGGGAACGTAAGATAAACACGTAAGTCATATTCTAAGAAGTTCAAGACATTGTTCACACGTGAGGCATAATTATTTTTTTGGTCGCAGACCGCTTGGGAACACAGTTGCTTTCGTTGTTGAAAAGTTTCCTCCAGGCCGGCTAAACCACCGAGGAGAAGTGGAGATGACTCAGTCTAAAATCGCTTAATCTGACAAGGCTTGCCAAATAAACCATCAAAACGCCCCGGTAAAGAAAAGACCTTCCCTGGGGATTAAGTACTTGGCTCACAATCCAAGGAACTGGATCAACAACCAGCACGCAGATACTGTGGTAAATAGGCTTACTTTAAATTATTCTTTTTATTTATGAGGAAGGGAGCTACCGCTTAACCATAGAAAATAATGTGTTGCGATTGAGCAATTTGTATGAATTGGAGAAACGAACGTTACGATTTCATAGAGAGAAAGCAGCTTAAATTAAGAGAGTAGTACACCCGTGTAGAATCAACATTATTCGCACCTACAAGTACTGTTCGACTTGACCTGTCATTCACAATAAATCTTTCCACTATTCAATTACTTATAGGCCTAAAAAATGCAACACCCCCGAACTCACCGATACAGTCTCTCCTCTGGAATTTCGGCGCCATGGGACAGGTGAGAATGAGGCGCTTGGGTTTATTTTCAGTAGCACCAGTGATGGTGGCAACAGCCTCAGAGGGAAAGAGAGAGGGATCGGCGATGGGGATACCGCCACCGGCTATAACCAGAGCCTTAAAATCTTTTGGGGTGAGTGGGCTGATTTCACCAAAAGGACAGAGCATGAGGCCGGTAAAGGGCCGGCGTTGACCGGAACAGGAAACAGAGGCGGTGGATCGACCTGACGTATCCAGTGAGTGAGGAATCGCTGAAACACGCAGCCTTCCTCGACGCGGTCCCTCGTGGCAGTCACCACACATCGTGTCTCCCCGGACCTCAAAGGTCTCCTGAGGCAAGAGAATAGAGTTTAAATGTGAATCGATTATCAAACTCGAATACTTTAACAGGCTGTTGTTACAAAACCAAGATTAGTTCTTAAACAAGATGAGAATGTGGAGTCTTAAACTTGGTACTTAGGAAGGTCACACTCTTTTTTAGCTTTTGGAAAAATGTTGGCAAAAGGCAATTGGCACAAGGGCTGCTCCTACCCAGTCCTTAATGCTACCACCTGCACCAACCATTCGTTGACACAATAAGCCTTGAGAAGATCGCGACATTCACGAAGCCAAACCAAACCTACAGTATTTAATATCACTAAAAAGTAGCGTTCTCACATGTTAAATTATTGTATCACCCCTTTCCAGCCCCTGAGTTGATTGCAATTCAAAGGGAGATCCGTTACAGCCAGATCGGGTGAGACCATGAAGAGGACTGAAGACGGCATCCAAATGAAGGAAGCCATGAAGTTGATCTATATTTGACTTCGCATACCTCCCAGTCGTCGCAGATTTTAGCATCATTTTCGCAGCGTAAACGATCGCCCATCCTTGTAGATCCCTAGCCCTTCTTTTCGGTACGACTACACTTTCCCATACTGGTGTACCTCATTATGGCTAAAAAAATGACTTAGAGCTCAGACATTTTGATGGCCTTCAATTATGCAGCGACGCACGGTTCAGCCAGAGCACCATCAACTTAGTGGACAGTGGTTTGGATGGGTAATAAATGTACGACAAAGGGTTTTTTAAGCCTTTTCACAAATAAAGACGGACTACGATGAATTGAAAGCTGAAATGGGAGCGAAAGTCATCGTAAGCTGTGCGTTAATAAGTGAAAGGATTCAAGTTACGTGAACGCTCAAAATAAAAGGGCGTGAGGGTTGAAGATAGTGACCAAAATGCGATTACTTGTGAACACAAACACGTAGAGTTGAGAAGCGTTAGCACACGCTGCGTACCAGGATGTTCAAAGGTGGTTCAGGCGTGCTGATAAAGCTTCCTACATTGGTTTTTTCTAGGCAGTAAATAAAAGTAAATGTAGTAACGGAGGCCTGGGATTATCGCTGCTTAGAAAATGACCATTTCTCCACTTATGTTTGGTAAACTTACAAGTCCCAGCTTGACCCAAACGTAACTCACCTCGGGGAGTAGTGTGGCAGCCAGGAGACACTTGCGAACCCAATGCGTGTTTACCACCCATGCACCATGGAGGATACCCATGAAATACTTCAACGTGCGTTGTGCCACCCGTGGTCGCGTCGCCTGTGTCGCCATGACCACATGCGTCGTGCGATTCGGCTCAAAGCTCGACGTCTCCACTGCATTGAACTGGCGGCAGAAACGACGCAACGCACTCTGGCAAGACAGAAAGGTGAAACTTAGTTTTTAAATATCCGTGTATGGCCTAACTCTGACACCCACGCTACACTCACAACTTCTATTGGAGAGAGGTTCGATCCAGTAATGAAGATGGTGGGCTGAGTAGACTCATCCTCTTGACTTTTAGGATTTATATTCTCCGTGTCTGCAATAAGACTGGTAGACAAGGGCCGTGGTTGTGTGAAGGGTATCGTGTCAGCAGCATAAGTACAAGAGGAGGTTGGGGACAGAGGTATTGCCTCAAAGGTAGCCGCTGTCACAGGCTGACTGCTCTCTACCCGATTTAAGGGGACTGATATCGCTTCGGTTATAGGTGTTTTTGTGTCGTCCATGGGCTCATCGCTTCGAAAATGAATGCCTTCCTCTTCATTCTGTGAAGAGGGTATCACCTCTAGACCCTCTTCCAACGCATTCGTGTCTGGAATCTTGAAGAAAAGGGAAGAGAGGCTGAGAATGCGACAACTCCCGAGCATAATTAATAGTATAGGGAGAAAGTGATAATCATGTTTAAAAAAGTGAGGTTATGCGTGATTCGCTGGAAATGCTAAGCGCAAGGCTCCACGTAAGGCGTGACAAAGACATCGAGACCAATTCTTTGAAAGGCGTCACTACTATCAATCGAAAGCGTTTCAAGTTTAACTCACGAAATGCCCACTAAGTGTTTGAGTCGGAGTGACTAATTTTTTTGGCATTGTGATGCAACATTCACCGAACACATCACTACATTTCTCAATCAATGTAAAGGAATCTTTGCCGATGGACTCAGCATTTATGAAGCCTTCAATCGCTAGTCTAGCGATCAAACATTGGAAGTCTATACAAAAATGCACTTTCACAACTCGTTTCGAAGTTAGCATTCCATTAATATTCCACTTTCAAGCACTATGAGGAATTTTTATAACTTGCAAGATACTAATGGACTCCACATTTCATATGTACCATGTCAAGTTTGGTCATTTCCCCAGTTGCCTTATCAGTTGATAAGGAGAAGCGAGATGTCTCGCCCATGGCTTGAGATGGAGAGAGGCCGAACGAGTCAGGAGAAAGACAAACGGCAGGAGTGGTCGCGGAGGTGGATTCGCGTGGCGACGATGATATCACTCCCATCTCTGTTTCTTCCATCGGCTCGGTGCCGGGGTTGGCAAGCAGCGCCTCCATGTGTTCTGAATTCAACGCTCCCTCCACCAGCTGCTGTTCCAATCGCGATACCTCCGCTTCCAAATCACCGCGGTTTTGCTCCTGTTCACCCCGGTCCTTGAGACGGAGGTGAGTAAAGACAGAAAAGGCTGTCACACCACTTGAGCGTGCATTTAGGAAGAGAGGGAGGGAGGAAGAATGGGAAGTGCGAGCAAACTGCAGACCTAAACGATACTGATGTACCACCCTAAGAAGGTGTGATCTCTCATTCAATCAACTATGATGCACATTTGGTTCGGAACCACTTTTATCCTACCTTCTTACCAAACAAGCATATAGTTAAGGAAGAGGGGGATTCTGCTGTACCCCTTAAAATAATCAAGAATTCACCGACGTCCACTTCCCCTTAGAATAATACGTCTGGAAGCTAAAAAAAACATCGAAGTAGCACAATTGTGACTATAAGAATTCGAAATGTGCGAAATTATCTGTTAATCACCCTTTGGATTTCATTTAAATTACCATCCGATAGCATTCCAAGGAATCGCGAATTTAAACGGAGGTGATCCCCTTTACAGAATTGAGATAACGTAGGATTTGTTGAAACTCACTGTCAACACACACATTTGTATGAATCGAATAACTTTATTGGCGTAGAGATGATGAGTCCACCTCCCATAATAAATATCAAATTAATGGCCGTTGCTTGATGGAGAATCGCAAAATGTATGCTACCAATAAAACTGCTAAAAAACTGCGCTAAAATTTTCTAATTCGTGACTAAATCGGGTCAAAGGCTGAAAACGCGAAACTAGTGGGGATCACGTACATTTTTTAAAGTGTGGTTTGAGTCACAGGCACGAGTAACGCTCCTGGCACTGACGTGATTTATGGATAATTCCAACCCCGAAGCCAGAAAGGATCAGCGTATAATTCGTGCAGACCATAACACCAGTACAAACCAACAACAAGCACACAATAGGCCAAAATAGTGGCTAGACCAAGTAAGACAAGCAAAATCGCCACAACTACCTGCTCCAAAAAGTGAGTTTAAAAAAGCAAAAAAATCACGGAATCTGAAAGACATCGATTGTTCATTGTCTCTAGGCTGATTTAATGCTGATAAGGTGTACCCGCTTCTTAACGGTAAGACTAACAGCATTATTCTTCACGCCATCCCTACGAAGGCCATCCTTATGCATCTGTGACATCAGCGACGTCCTCGTTGCCATGGTCTGAAGAGGAGTCTCAGGAATGATAGGATTGGCGGTAAGTAGTGTTGGCGTTGGCTGGACGTCAACAGCCTTAATCACGGTGGCGGATAAACACAAGCTATCGCTCAAGGCCATTGTTTGAGGACTTGGGGGTCTATCGAGTTTCGCAGCCTCCACCTGAAAAAGCATTAGCGATAGAACCAACAGACCCCACACGTGACGCCTCAGTTTCATTATCTGCACCACTTCACCAGTTTATAACTGAGGCTGCATCAAATCGTATCGAGAGTAGATTGTGAGTTCAAAAGGATAAAATAGTTGAAAAGTGTTGCCGATTTGAGACAGATTACATCTGCTATTTTTCAGATTGGTGAAAAAATTAGCAAAAATATAGTAACAGTTGGCACTGCATTAGAAAACAATAGCAAGCCTAGGCCACAGCGGTCAATTCTCCCATGAGATCTTGAGAGTGATCATGCTAAATAATGGCATTTTTGGTGACACACCTGTCCCCCACAGCTTTCCTTTGAAGATTGGGTGTTCAAACTGAATGATTGGGGCACAAGCGAGGGTTGGATGTTGATAGTAGACGGTGTGCCCTTTTCCGGTGTTATCGGAATCTAAACAAAAAAGGAAACACGACTAAAACAGTCTAAATGAAAGGCGAATGCCCTAAGAATGGTAGCAGATTCAACAATACTTGAATTTGGTTGGTTTTATCGCCTATCGATAGATCGCAGGACTGACAACTGTGGGGCGGGGTTTGGGATACATATGAGGACAGGACAGTGACACCAGGAGTCGCTGCTGTTGAGATGTCTCCCTGCCTTGTCATTTGGGGCGACTGTCGCCAGGACTCGGGCCAATAGGCTCCCAAATCACGAACAATCGGGTAGGGTTTGGGGCTGGTTAAGACGGTAGCAGGCTTCGAAATGAAAATGATCTCATAACCACAATGAGAACACAAGAGCGCAGTAGTTTTCTTCTTCTCTGAGCCCTCAAAGAGAGGACCTCTTGAAGGTAACATAAAGCGACAAACGGGGCCCAAATTGGGCGGTTGTGAGGTTGCTTCAACAGGCTTGAAGGCGCCCTTCGAAGAGGAGCGCTTTTTCGTCGAGCGGATGAGTAACTGCGTCTTTGACTGCCGGCCAAAGTCCGTGCTCAGGCTCTTTAGACGTGACCACCCAGGACTGAACACGTTAGCGCCGGAAGAAACCGAAGCGCGCGCCTTTGAAGAGGCTGGCGAGATTCGATACTTTTTCAAAAAGCGCAGGCGTGAGTTGTGGAGCCACGGAGAGTAGAGCTCATTAGTCCTCCTCCGCTTCTTCCGCCTGAAAACAGCCGCAGAAGAAGTGGATAAGCGCTCACGCAGCGGTGGAATGTCCGAACCCACTGATGAAGCTCTCGATTCGGGTGAATGGCTTTGATTTCGGCGTTTGCTACCACGCGAGAGACTCCTCAAGAAAGAACTACGTTTGAATGTGGATGCAAGTGAGAGTTTCGAACCTCGTTGGCTGCAGGTTGACGCATGTCCATCCCTTCGAGAGCGTCTCATTGAGACGCCATCAGCATCAGCAGATTGTGTACGATTGGGCTTATTGGAGAGGTCAGGAAACTCGTCGAGTCTTACGGCACTAGGTTCAATCAATGGAGGAGTCTGAGTCATAGCAAAGAGCTCATTAGGTGATGCTTCTTCACTAGGCTGGGAACCCATGGGCTGTGTTAACTCGTCAACATTAGGGACAGGCGCGCGTTCTTTAGAACGCATGTGATGCTTGAGAATGCGAGCAGAAGCACCCAGTGCGATTGCCATTCGTTTGCTTGTTGTCGGTTGATCGCAGCGGGAATACCTCTTTGCTAGTAGTGAGAAGCCGGATTTTAGGCTGCTTATTCCAACGGTTTCTGGGCTTTTTGGCTTCGCTACAACTTTAGGCTGGGCACTCTTAGTGATGTTGGACGGCAAAGCTACCTGAGCTTGACTGAATTCTTGACTTAGATGAAGCTGTTGAAATTCGGTCACGGGAATAACTAGACCCAAGTTCAGAGAAAGATGAACTTACATTCTCGTCCGCTTTCCTCAACAAAATCGTCGATAATTTTCTTACCCATTAGGACGATTTGCTTAAATTTTTCAGCCGAAGTGAGTGCCCTAAAAGAGTGAGGTGAGAAAGTGTATACCTCTTTGAGGTATCCTTATTGCAAATAGGGCACCTGATGGAATTTTTTTTTAACATATATTCATTGATGCAAAACTTGCAAAAGATGTGCGAACATGGCGTGATCACCGGCTGCCTTAGGTCGTCTAGACTAGTATTTTGAAACGATTAAAAGTTGGTGACTTACCATATTGGGCATGATATAGTCTGTTTGAGCAGAGTTAGGCACTGTTTAATTTCTTGAACTGACATGGAGACTACACAACTGTAAAATCCCTAAAAGCCTGACTATCGTCAGAGTCTATATCTATAGAAACGATGGAAAAGCAAAACAGATAAAGCAATGAAGGTTCGCAAAAGACGACAACAAGTTTGTAAAAACATGACATGATGACGTATCGTGGAGAAAATATCAAAGCATATACGATCGAGCCTCAATATTGCGAACAAAACCAACATTTAAAAGTTTACTAAGAACTAATCAAACTTATTTGCCTATAACACGCTAATAGTAGCTCCATGAATAGGGCAGTGCAATGCGATGAGGCAACCCCCACCTGCAGCACAACAGACACAACGAGGCAAGGCGAACGCATACCAACGCGCTCCTCAGACAAACCAATGAACGTAAGCTTCCGACAAATCGGGAGATTCACGTTCCCCGGTTTTTTAAAGAGTTCGAAACGAGCATACATTTAAATAAGTTAGTCTTAAACTCATGCGGAATTTACGCACTGTTCGGTGAATAATTCCGAGTATACTAGGTTGTTTATTTAATTTATGAGTAAAATTACAACCTGTTCTGATCTTAGCAAAGTGTAATGGGGCAGGAATTAAAAATTTTTCCCACTCACTCAAACCTTAGAAAATGAATCTTACCCTCCTGTTTAAATAACTTGAATTTGTTGTTGGGAACAACAATGATTTTGTGCCATTCTAATGTCTTTTTTTGGATTGACGCCTCAAGCCTTTATTAAAGTCCCAATAACCTTCAATAGACTCATAACAAAACAAAATATGGAAAAATTTACATTAACAACACAAAGAAGAGGCGTAAGACTACTACAGAATGCTTATGTAAAAGAAGGCATAGTATTGGGGCAGAATATATATTCTGGAGACGGAGGGATTGGGGGCTGTTGGTACGGCCCAAAGGTCGTCCAACCGACTAGTACATGATGGCCACCCAAGTGACCGAAACCGGCAGTTCGAACAAACAAAGTATTACAGTCATTAATCCGTCAAAGTTTCTTTGGGCCTCTCCTATTGCAGTTTGCATTAACAGTAGGGAGCTGAACGCCTCAATCGAAAACGCATTTCCATTGCTTTACATAAACGATTTTGTAGCACCCCAAGACTTCTCTGAAGACAAAATAAGACATAATGCCTGGATAGAATATATATTCAGCAAACAGAAAGGATTGTAGCTAACGGCATGATCTAGAGAACAGTCCATCCGGGGAAAGCAAGAATGACCATCCGAGTCCTCGTAACCGAAAGCCAGAGTTAAACAAACAGCTAACTTATCACGCTTCGCTGGACTCTCTACGTGAGCCAAAGCAGTCCTCCACCCAAGACTTAAAATCAGGATACTAGCAAGTATAAGTAGAGGAAGAGGGTAGAAGAGAGCCTTTATGTTGCCAAACGAGCTTTGTGAACTTCAGGCAATCCTCATCGAATTCTGCAACGCCTCAACCACTTTCTGGCGGCTGATGAGAACACTAAACGTTGGTGTGGGTCCGAAGCACTGTATGGTCTCTGTTGGTGGTATTATCATCTTTAGTAGAAGTATACGAGAGCATAATGTTGCATTGAAATTAGTGGAAAACCGTCTGAGTGACATGGATCATCCCTACTTCCAAAGAAGTCCTGTTTCCTGCAACTTTCGGTGAACTTCCTAGGCTAGTCTCGCCAAATGGGATTGCGGTCACCGATACCGTCCACTTATAAGGAGCTCAGCAGTTGCCTAGATTTGACAAATTACTACAGGCGTTTCGTTAAAGATTCTGCTAAGATCGCCATACCGCTGCATGGAGTAATGGAAAGCAGGCAACGAAGGGATTCATGTGGGGCAAAAACATGATGTCGAGACCAAAGAGCTAAAGCTGATGCTCTGCCCTTCACCTATTCTGGTATTACTCAACTTTGAAGCGAGCGCCCCACGGACAGTATTAGGTACAGACGTGAGCGACACAGCCGTGGGTGGTGCTTTCATGAAGAGACAAAGAGGTATGGGAGAACGTAATCGCCTGCGCGAGTAATAGACTCAATAAAGCAAATGAGGCAGTAAATTGCCACACAATGCGAGCACACGGTGGTGCGAAGACCTGCGGCAATGTGATATCACGGTTCAATACAGGGGAGGGAATATGCATAGTAATGCCAACGCTCCGTCTCGCAGATCAGTCGTGAAAACGAGGGGGCAATGCGACACTTACCGTTACGATGCACCCTGCAAATCATGAAGCAGGCCCCCGAGGTAAGGAGGCGCTCTATAACCCCATCCAACCAGTAAACACGTCCCAATTTAATCAGTCCCTTCATTCAAAGTGTATGAATGCTACAATAAGAGAGGAATGTGTTAAGACTATCATGCTCCGGAGGTCAAACTGTGAAGTGAAAGCGTAACCTATGGAGACCGAAGTGCCTAAATGTCTTGTTTTCTACACTCACCATCGAACTGGTTACGCCTTTTTTGCAAAAAAATGATGCTCCAAAACTCCCTTAGGAAAGTTTTTAGCCATTACATCAACATGATGGCTACGTACATGCAATTGATGCTAGGTGCGAATTCGCCCGAATTTCGCCTCTTTCATGTATCAAAAAATAAAAATAATTTCCCTTCCTTTTTTCCAAAAAGAATAAGGCCCCAAAGACGTTGTAACTGAGAGGATGCGAAGGGCTCTTTCAGTCGTCTAGTAAGTTGGATACCCTTACTTTAGAAGTACCATTATGAGGTGGGAGCCTTCAACGAATTCAAACAAATATTCCACCAAAGTCATGTAGTTCAGTCATATCCTTTTCCTGGCTATGTGATTCGTCAATGCTTGGATTTGTTATCAGACGAAGGCGATTCTTTAAAGGTTAGTCCGTGAGCTTTAAGTTCTGCGAATGACCAAGTCGACGTGATAGATGAGGAATGGTCTGGCCATCCAATTATGCAAGCATGTTCCCAAACCAGCTCCTCGAGCCAACTAACACCAGTCAAAGGAGTTAAAGGACAGACATGCGAGAGATGAGCCTACCCCTCCCCCTTCGAGATCAAACAGCTCTCAGTCCCAATACCTTCAGAAATAAAGCATACCGCACATGAGCATGCGGAAAAAGTAACACACCAGAAACTGGACGCCAGTTTACAATGCTTCCATTCGTAGGTCAGGAAGTACTAATCCAGAAAAAACCTCATCTATAAGCTGTCCGAGGATATTTAAATTCGCCGATCTTCACGACTAACCCAATTACAAAGTATTAGTCCCGAAATCAAAACAACAAAATTCACACGAATGATAGCACTGATGAAGAAACCAACCGACCGCATAAAGGAATTCAAGTTCAGACCATAATGAGAATAAATGGAGATTGTTAGGAGTCGTCTTCCAAAAAAATAACTCAGGTGATTCCATTGTAATGAACAAATTTTCAACCTGCTCAATGAAGGAGTGGAAACTCTGCCGTCTCCGGATGGCGCATATCTGCCAAAAACGCAATCGCCCCTGCCAATCCTAGTAGAAAGAAATGTTAGTTTTCACAGACGAACAGATCACACTAATAATAATAATAATAATGGGTAGCAAACCTTCAAAAAGTGACAAAGGACGGTCTGGTTTTCTCTCAGCGTGTTTGAAGTAGTCTGTGCACCAAAGAGCAATCTGTAAAGAAAGGCGCTCGTCAGGAGAACGGCAGGAGGATGGAGAGAATAGGCGAAGGCAAAATAAAAGCTCACAGCTCCAGCCATTTGAAGGTACTTCTTGTTGCCGGTGTGTTGGTAGAGACTAAGGATGGCGTAACCGGAACCAGCAGATCCGTGGCAGAGACCACAGCCCTTAGTGAGCAAACCACGCTCCCATATCGCCTCACCGCCCCGTTCTGCTCTCTTCAGGTAGTTCTCCTCACCTGTTAACTACAAGGTGACAACAATAGCAATTCAGTAAGTCTTTAATCACTAATCTATCCATCTCTGTCTTAACTAGCCATCAATCGAACCCCGAGCAACCTCTTCATCCTATATCTTATAATCCATTCCTCAACTTCAGGTCAACTCATCAACCCATTCCTCTATCCCCAATGAAATAAGGAAATATGCCACTGAAATCACTTATTCGATCGCAAATGCATAGAGAACGGTAGAAGCACAAAAATCAGAGGATAGGCTCAAGCACTGCACGTTGCCTAGTGTTGATGGTAGCCAAACTAGGAATTCGCTTGGTTCATTAGTATTAAAACATCCCTCGGCACTATTTCAAACCACTGATACGAATTGGTCACCCCACAATGGAATGCCTGGACACAAACAACGATGATTCGGTGCTCTACGAGGTTTGCTACAGGCATAAGATACATATTACACTTCGATTTTCTTGCCTAAATCCTGCGGCGCGAATATATGACAGTCAGGTTTTTGAAAAAGTATGAGGAAGTACACAATTTTTTGCCCTTAAGTATGAGCCCTTTTGCGAAGCTAGTGGCTAAAACCTAGAATGAATGGCCAAAAAGGAGAAATATGATAAATTAACAGGAGTGGATGACTAATTTCTACCATGGGAATTAGGGACTAGGCAGTGTCGAACAAAAAGCCTCAAAATAGCAGCATAAAATGGGATTCGGCCATTACTATAAGAGTGAAGTTGGGTGAAATGTAGTAATACGTCGAAGCTGAAAATCCTCGCACATTTAGTGATCCTACTTATTGAAGACATTAACCGGCATTACATCTTCATGTTTTGAGGCAGATAGCATGATAAACGGGACGCAATCAAGCAAATAAAACAGCGGGAAAGGAAGAGTGCAGTCAAACGGAAACGATCTCTTAACCCAACATTAGCTACCCAATTCTCTCGTAAGACTTATGTTATATAGGGTCAAGCCACAAAGAGGGGAGGATTCTGAAACTGTAAATCATCACAATCGCCGACAACCTTGTTGCTTCAGTTCGAACCGATAAGTTGAAAGATAGCGGACACGTGCAAATAAGACTTTGCAGGCAAACTAACGGTTAGTCGAGTAATACTCACCTTGTGAGCGCAGAGCAACAGAGGCACAATACCGGGCGCTCCATGACACCACTGCACCAGACGGTCATTGCCAATACTTGGTCCCAAACTAGAAGGCCAGTTACCTGAGCTCAGCTGTAAACGCGACAGCCACTTGACAGTGGGAAGAATGAGCGTCTCCAACGCATCTTTTGGCAGAGCATTTGGCAACTTCTCGTGAACCTAACGAGGAGTGAAGGCAAGCATGCAATAAAAAGGAATACCATCATGGTAGTACTATACGCAGTGCCACATGTGGTAGCCGACATACACATCACAAGGCAGCTAAGCCTGCCATACACCAAAGTGACAGGGAAAGTAATTGCTTACCCCATGTGGCGAATGGTAAATCAAGTTTTTCATTAAAGGCGTCGAATTCGAACGGGCGAATGTCTGCAGAAACACCTATGACAACCGTAAATTTGCTAGCGATGACCTCGACTATAGTAAATCCTAGTCCACAACTTCGCTAATCACCCATTTATTCCTTTGAACATTTAGCCGGTGCATGAAATGCGTGTTTGACGCTGCAGGCTTGGATCTTTCGCGACAAAATTGAACAAGAGACGAATCCTACCATGGGCACGGTGAACACATTAACAGATATGAATATGCAAAATTTAGAAAGGGTTAGTACACACTGGGTATCTTGGAGGTGCCAGGATGTTTCACTCGTATTAGCAAATCTCTATATGCAGAGGGCGTTTTTCCGGCTAGGCGTTAGGTGGACAGTGGAGTAGGTATGTGAGGGCAAATGTTGAAAAGGAGGAATTAAACAACTACTACTTAGAATGTTAACTTCTTTCCGAGAGCCAGTTCAGCTTGAACACACTTGAATGCTTATCTATGGGTTAAATGAGAAGGCGGATATCCAAATTCGTGCATAGCTAGCTGATAATAATTGGTGAGACTGCATCAAGGACGTACTTCTGTAACATGAGACAGCCAAACGATAATCGGATTTAATTAACTTGGTTACATTGTTCTCTATGAGGATACATTCAATACCTTTCGATTATCTTACAATGGTTGGCACTGAACAACCAGATATGGAGTACACGCACATTATTAATTTAACCCCATGGTTAGAGGCAATTGGGAAACGATTAATGCGATTAGCACAGAAATTAGGGCGTCCAATTGCCAGGAGAACTTCCCGCTGAAGGTAACATGATAGGAAAGCCAAAACTCAACGAGCATAATGTATCAACCAAGTGATCACTGCACCCTTTAAGGATGGTTCGATCGCTTCTAAGAGCCTTGCAAACCTAGAATAGGTAAATAAGAAACAGATCTATGATGTGTGATTTACCCCTACCGTGGATAATGAAGTAAGGATCACCGTAGGGGAGGCACGCATTATTAATTATGCAAAAAAAAGTGAAATCAGAAACCGTCAAAAAAGTATTTACTCTAATGTTGACCGTAAAATAAAAGAATTTGTCTTACTTGAAGAAAATGCGGGTATCAAGAGCAAATTTGCGGCGTTTTAAGGTAAGAAGTGCAGAAAAGACAAGAACTCAGAATGGCAACATATTTCATAAAATTTCCAGTCATCGACCAAGATAGACCCATAAATACTGATAGTATTAGAAAAATGAAAAACAGAGCAAATACTATCCTGATACGGTACAACGGGTAAGAAGTTAATGTTAAGTGTTTATTAGGATCACCTAAAAGCAAATTGTGCATCTTCAGAAACTATATCTTCATTTGCCAAAATGGCAACTATGAAACCGTCCGTGTTTTGAAGTGGGATCAAGCGAACACTTGAGCAATCCAGGAAGGATCACGCGGCGCGGTAAGAAATATACTATAACTCGATTACACATCTATAAGCGTAAGGAATGGATGACTACCGAACGTCATGCATGGCCCAATTAACAAATGATGCATAGAATCACGGTTGATGGGAAAGAGGTTTGAAACACCAGAAGCGACTCTACTCGGTGGATATTTTCAAATGCTAAAGCAGCAGAGATACAAGATTTTAAAGTCTTTCAACACATTCTGTATGGTGCGAGAACCAATGGCATAAATCCTACAATTTTAAGACTCATAAATCCTCTGGAAATGAGCAGAAGAAAATGATACGGAAATGATAACAGGAATGAAAGAAGTGGCAGAAAACAAACGACATTCTGAGGACCGGTTAAACGCGATCGAAATGTCAATCAAATCCCACACCTTCGAAGATTAGGACTACATTTTTTAAAAGATACTGAGCACCTTGATAGCTAACTCCAAAAGAACTTTTATGAAAGAAACAACAACACTCGCTGAAAAGAATTACGCACACGGCTAAAAGAAACAGTTATGGTAAAAAGTATTTAAGTAAAACATGCGGATTTGCGAAAAAAACGACCGGATAACATAAGTACAAGTGGTGAGTGAATCTTAAGCTTACTGTACCCTTAATAGAATGTGTAGAATCCCGGCAAAGCCATGAGCGGCCCCAAGGTAAAATTTCTCATGCCACATGAACATGAGAGGCGGACATTTGGGTGGTTTCCGCATACCTTTCATCAGTTCATCGTACATACCCGGACGTGAAGCCACCTTCTCCGACAGAGAGCGACCTTCGTGCAAGACTTTTTCCACAATCTGAAAAGGGGACGGGCTAGCCTAGATGGAAAGCCAGGAAAGGTGTCTGTAACGATAAAGAAATTCAAAGTTGACTAAATACGCTTACCTTACAGACATCATCTTCATCAATCTGATGGCCGTTATCCGAGAGAGCTAGGATCCCGGCCAGATAGCCCACACGACCATAAAGTGCCTCATCAGGCATTTCATGTTTCGCATACTTTGCGCACCTGCTGAAGCCGATGAAAGCTTCTGAGGCATTGGTTGCCCTGGACAGCGCTATAACCAAACAAGGTGCGGTGTAGTCACTCGTAAAAACACTTATCCTTTCATTCAACCTCGACTTGCTGCGTCTCTTATAAGCCTCATCAATGAATTTATTCACCATGTGGACAAATTGGCAGACCTCAGCATCTTCCATAAGCTCAGGATCTCTCTGTAACTTGAGGCCCATAAAGAGGATACCTACAACGAACATGAAATAAACCCGGGGTTGAATAAAATCCAGATAGTAGAATAAAAGGCAACAAAAGACGCAAATACACATGACTTTTCGAACCTTAAAACCGTAAAAAAAAGGTGAATAGAATGGGACTGTATTTGACGCCGAGCCATTCACTAATCCTCCTCCGAATTTTGAAATAATGCATGAACAAGTCCACAATCAACTAGGAGTACAAGTTTTACAGATTATTTACCTGATACCCCGGTGTAAATTGAGAGGTCACGCCAATTAATGGAGTCGATTTGACTGTTCATGTACCTGCAAAACTCGCTGATAGCACTGGTACACTTATCCCTCACAGCCTTGCTAACCTTAAATCGTAAAACTTGTATAGTTGAAATATACATCATCTTCTGATGGAAGACGTTCTGAACCTTCAAGGAATGGATTCTTGTAATACGAGAGCATTGAAGCCAATTATGCCTGACACAAGTTGAGAGGGTTCACAAGTCCCGCAGACCTCAAGGTCGGTGCTGTCTATCTGTACCCAGCCCTTCATCGTTTTGAAATTTTACCAAAAAATCACGTAAATGCAGAACAAATACTGCAATCAAAGCACATGCTTTAATTCGAGAAGCAAAAATTAGTCAGACGACTACGATAACATTGCGTATGTCCTCAACTTCGTAGAGCCTGGTCATCACTCTAGGCCAGCACTGCGTTTGGATGCTGGATTTTAGGGGAATTTTCAGTGAAACTCTCAAAACAAAATTTCGCAACCCCACACTTATCTCCCAAAACCTTTCCTTGGTTAGAAGCGCACCCTCCCCGCAAACCATTCTTTACAAACCAAGTGCCTTATAGTAGTACTAGAGCGACATGACCCGACCCCCACGTCTCGTCAAGGACCAGAACGGCAACAAACACCTCCGAAGACGACTGCCAAAGTGGCCGCACACAAACAACAACACAGCCACGAAGGTAAATCACAAGCTTCTATGTACAAATATTTCGAAATGATCACAAATAGCAGAGTGATGAGTGGTCACGCGACTCCCAGCGACGAAAAACCCAAGGTTTGGTGAGAGTAGCTATCACAGAGAGAAAGACCTCACTATATACGCAAGATCTCTAGGCAGTTTTGATAGCAGATTGCGATCCAGTCGGGTTGAAGAGCGCTCCATTGGATCTGGTTTATTTCTGCGGCCGCGGTGTAAGCCAAAATTGGGTCCTCAATTGCTCTTGGCATAGACTGGATGTCCCAAATCAGTGCCAGACAGTCTTCACCCGCAGTGCAGATGTGACAACTCGAGTGTGGCGCCCAGGCCAGGCCGTTTAGATAGCCCCGATGGTTATCCAGCGTGGCCATTGGCGTAGAGAGAACACGAAGATCCAATATGGTTACCTATATGGGGGAGTTTGTAATGGATAAAGTGATCCATTTACCAATCCCTCAGCTTCTTCATCCATAAACTCATCTATAAGGAGGACCCGACTCAAACGAAAAATTTCAAACTTAACAATCAACAAAGGATGGAGTTAGATCCTGTAGTAAGTGCCCATCGGCATCAGTAACAGCTGGTACAGATGCCACATGTCTATCCATCTGTTTACTCACCCGCCCTTCTACCTCAGGTTCGCCTATACGTTTATTCCCCCACCTATCAATCCGAAGCAAGAATTCGTGAACCTACCTCCTTAGAATCCATGGCAAAGGTGGCGATGTAGTTAGGGTCCTGTCGATTCCATGCCAGACGCAAGAGTGGAGTCCGATTACGATTTTCGTAGATAATGGTGGATGTCAAGAGGTTTCGAAGATCGAAGAGACGCACTGACCCATCTGCACCTAAAAGAAAACAGGGCGGGTAAATAATGGCAGCCTATAAATAAACCAACTTCCCTAGTAATTAATATGTCAATTTACGGCTTCAAGACTCATCAGTACATCAAAGCAGTAAGTGGTGTTAATCAATATGAACAATCAGCAAAGATACGCTTCCCTTCTTGCGTTAAACGATCTCCCATCACACAGTAATACAACCAATGAAGGAAATAAAGCTTACCAACACTAGCAAAAATATCACGATTACCAGCCGCGCGACTGAAAGCAATGTCATAAACCTCCTTGTCATGTGCTATTACTTGTGTTTTAACATGGCCATTGACATTTCGAGTTCGTCCAATAGCTTGCTGGGTCTGAATAAAGTAACTTAATAAATAATTAAGCTGCCTCTAAGCCCCAAATCGTGCATGTTGTATCCACACTGGAAGCACCAATAATTGTGGGATCAGCTTCGTTCCAATCGAAGGAGGTCAGCGGTGCACAGAAACCAGTGGATTGATTATTATTAAGCGTACATTCTAGTTTAGTGGGATTTTCGGACACTTTCCATATGCGGAGGTAATCTCCACTCGTGGCTAGTAAATCTGGACAATTGCCTTTTGGGTCTGGCATCCACATCACTTTCGTTGCTGGATAGTAGTGATTAAAGGCGGGTTGGGCGACAAATTCCCCCTGTTCTTCATCAAGAGTGATTATTTGAATTTTGTTGTTGTATTCTTCAATAAAACTCCCAATTGCCAGACGAAAGCGCTTATCCTGTCGCAGTGACCAATTAAGAGAGTATATATTCCAAGGCGCCTCATATTTGTAAATTTCCTTATTTTTAGGATTCGATGCAGGAGCTATGGCAGATGCAGCGGTCTGTGGATTCAAAGAGCCCACTGAACCCGAACCAGGCGTCCCAGACATGACGACAGGGAGGCCAAGCTAACAAAAGAGACGAAGCCAACCACCGCGCGCCAAACCTAATTTAGTTATTTGGTGCATTTCAATAATTCCTCTTATTTATTTTAGCACAAGGTTTAAAAAACTAAGTATGTTTTGTGCAAAATCAGCTGCGAAATGTTATTTTAGCTTACACTAAAACGATGTCGTATATGCATGTCCAATTCTAAATTTAAAGCTATCGACTACTACCACACAGTGGCAAAATCCAGCCAAGCGGTGAGTCGCAAAGCAAGCACTGGTGCTATGACGGTTGGTGTACTATCCCAAGCCTTCTTTAAACTTGTATTGCTGATGGTAAGAGATCTAGGAGGCTACCAGCATGTCTCGAAATACATGCCACAGGTTAAGCGTCCAATCTGCGAAAAATCCAAGTTATGCGTAGTTGAGTACAATGATAACTAAGCAGTAGTAGGTCCCAAGATCCTTACAAGCCATCATATCTGTGCGACATATACTTACTAAACAAAAAGTACCATACTACAAGCCCCTCAAAGTTGGCCTGAAATGATGTTATTCCATAATAGGTCTTATATTCAAAGGTGAATTTTCTAAATTCGGTAAGGTCAACGCTTGATCAGTATAATTGTACTTCTAGATCAGGTTCCCTTGGCATTGTCATCAAAGTACAATGAAGAACATAAATCGCTAATATACAGGAGCGCTGAAATTTTACTAGCATGACCTGAAGGGCATGCAGCAGGTCAACCGTACAGTCTGCGCCGACTCAAGGACCAGCGTAGATGTAAAAATGCCAAATCCTGGTAGATCCATTTAGTGTATTCTTTGAATAATCAGTGGGGAATTAGGACTGATTTTTGTTCTAAGTAGATCGAATATTGCTTATTTTATTGTGCTTGGCTTATTTTTGACCATCCCAATTCTAGTTACTGTTTTTCCATTTATTGACCGCAAAATGCGTATTCCTAAAGATTTTAGAGGAGGTTGTAGCCTCCCGAGACTTCTTTAAGGTAAAGGAAGGCAGAGTATTAGGGCAGAATATACATATATTCTGAAAACAGAGGGCTTGGGGACTGTTGGCACGGCTCGGAGGCTGGCCAACCGGCTAGTACAATATGGTCATCCAAGTGACCGAAACCGGCAGTTCGAACAAACAAAGTATTACACAGCCCCTCTCTTCTTTCAAGCGTCGCCCCCAACACTCCCCTTAGTCAGCCTTCCGTGTCAGCCATCACAACGTAATTAGTGCTGAAAGAAGCACGTACGAGCTAACCGTGCCAGTCACCGAGATTCGAGCGCATGTGTTCTTGTAGTACCATCAATTCCACGTAGCACTTGGTGCAGCAAATGCGTATTTCTTAGTCCTCCTCTCTCACCATAAGGTGTCCCAATGAAAGATGGGAGTACGAATCCGAGTTTTTGAATAGATGGAGACACATACAACACATATTGTGATTCCAGGCTTTTTTGATGGTGTGGGAGAAACCCGTGGGTATCGTAGAACCCTGAGCAAATGCGGCAACCGGGTCTCATTGAAACGCGATGCACGTGATCCACGTGTGTAAAGCATAAAATGATGCTATCGAATGGCGTCCTGCACATTCTACATCTGTAGATACGCATTTTGGCGAAGGCAGGCGAGTTGCCCAAGAACAGGGGACAGAGAGCTTACGGAGGATACTTGACCACAACGACGCTGGTCCCCCTTGGCAGTTCCAATGGACTTAGCGTTCACGGATAATGTCGCTTCAGTTGTTAATAGCTTCCTTGCAGAACACGAGGGCGAGGGAGGTGCCGAAGGTAGGCATCAATCTCAATCTTTCTGTTATGGGATGTAAGAGACTCTCCCATCCGTAGCACATGCACTTCTATCATACCGCTAAGGTTTGTCACAAGCGGTATGGATCAGGATAGAAATCCATTAAAGTCGGGTCCGTTTTCCACTGCCACCAATGTAGCGTCCCGAGACTTCTCTGAAGGTAAAAGAAGGCATAGTACTAGGGCAGAATGTATACTCTGGAAAGAGAGGGCTTGGGGACTGTTGGCACGGTCTGGAGGCTGGCCAACCGGCCAGTACAATATGGTCATCCAAGTGACCGAAACCGGCAGTCCGAACAAACAAAGCATTACACAGCCCCTCTCTTCCTTCGAGCGTCGTCCCCGACGCTCCCCTTGGTCAGCCTCCCGTGTCAGTCATCACGACGTAATTAGTGCTGAAAGAAGCACCCACGAGCTAACCGTGCCAGTCATCGGAATTCAAGCACAACGGAAGAGATGCTTGACCACCACATCATTGATCCCTCTTAAGGTTCCACTGGACTTGGAGCTCCGCTCAGTTTGGAAACTAATTTCAGAGTAAGAGGTTCTGCCGAGCATCGGCTTGCCCATACGGAGCCGTAAGGATTCCAGTTCCCTTAAACAGGTATTTTAGGGAAATCTCCACAGCGAAATGTTTCCTAGTGGTTCACGGCTAGTGTCGCTTCAGTTGTTAATAGCTTTCTTGCAGAACACGGAGATGGAGGAGATGCCGTAGGTGGACGTCATTCGCAGCCCTTCTTTTATGAGATGTCAGACAGTCTCCCATCCGTTGATTGTGATAAAAATCCACTAAAGTCGTGTTTGCCTTCCGCTGCCACCAATGTAGCTTCCCGAGAGTTCCTTGAATGCAAAAGAAGGCATAATAATAAGGCAGAATCATATATTCAGAAAACAGAGGGAACAGGGCTGCTGGCATGGTCCGGAGGCCAGCCCACTGGGCTAGGGCAATATGGCCACCTAAGTGACCAAAAGTGTAACCGGCAGTCAGAACAAACAAGGTATTACAGTATTGGCTTGCAAAAATTTGTGAGAAGTAGTTTTCTGCATGCTCGGCGCAATCAACGCTGTTAAGTAATAAGCAATCAGCTCCTTTAAAACAAACAACTGTTCTCGAGAACGGTATTTCTGTGAGGATCCACTTTACCACCCAATAAACTGAAAGTTTGCTTTAGATTACTCTTCTGGTCTGTGGCATTGATTACTTTATCAGCTTTAACCTCACGTCAAAGGCCCACAGATGGCTAAACATTAGGATTGTTACTAGGGCGGAGTTTTAATGTGCATGCCAAAGCAAAATAAAGGTTCACATAAAATAAAAGTGGTTTATTGAAGTCAAATAATAGCCGAAGTTGGATTTTTTTAATTCTATGCAATCAACTAATCGCGTTCAGCTCATGCGATAATTTGTGCCTATGCTAACCAACATTGTGAAAATGATTATGAGTATTTTTATTTTGTTGAAACATCAGATCATATTGTTCCGCATTTTGAGACAAAAGCCCTAGCGATTCAAGTGGACTCCCGGATCGTAACAACCCAAAGTACTGTGGAATAAGGGGTGCTTGGAAGGCCTGAAAGCTGCTAGCACAGCCTGATGGCCCTGTTGCAGAGTAGTAGCATTTGCCTGGACTGAAGAGGCCACGTAGTTCGCTGAGCATTTCGATATTGTTAAACAATTACATTCGCGATGATTTGAAAATCAAAATACGTGCGATCTAAACAGGCTTCTGGAATGTCATTTAGCAAATTAATTTCCATTTTCAAAAGAGAATGAGGCATAATATTACCCGTTTTCTATACTTAATATGCTGCAAATGGAAACGACGATAATGAATTTTCAAATGCTCCGCAAGTCAAATTAACCTTAGACCATAACTATTCTAAACTTCATTTTTTTATAAACACAGAAAGTCAGAATGCATAACGCTGTAACATTGCATTTGGATGCATGGACTCCTGAACCTCTGTGAGTCGTATTTTAGGTAATTGACATGGTCTTCCAGCATGCCCAGCTCCTCCCAGCAAATCTGTATCTTAATGGGAAATCTTCCACTCTTCTGAAGCTGAGAGGCCCCATCAAAGATCCGTGCCGCCGTGCCAATGCCAGACGCAAGCAAACTCAGTCCTGAAGGACAATAGTTCTGATTTCCGCAATTAATTGCCAAACTTTATCGTCAGAGGAGGCGGGTATCTGCCGCATATGGCTAATTCTGCAAGAACTTCAGTGGAATTGTAATAATGACTTCCACACAACCTTGTGTTTCGCAAAAATTCTGTAAAAAACTGAAACGATGCTAAGCTCGGATAGGTTGAAGAATCAGGAAGATTTATTACTAAGCTGTCTATGGTGTCCCTATGAAGAGCAAAATGAAAAAGATGCAGAATGTTGTCATCGCGACGAAACTTTCGAAGCTATCACCGCCAAATTACTTAAAACCTACTTTCTTTCGAGCTCGTTTTTCGTCAAATGGCGATTGCCATAAAACGCACACGTTGCAGAGCATTGCCTAGCCCTGAGGAATCGAAAGCCATCGAATAACTTTACCCCTTCCACCTCCTTTTCGTCCGCCACCTCGCCCAATATAGTTCACGAATTAAGCTAAATTTTCCGGCACCGTGGATTCACCCAAAGGTATCGCTAACATTGGTAGCAAATGACTTCTTCCCAGCGTTAAAATCCAACCAGTCCCATTCGCAACTCGTGGGTGGGTTTCAACACACGGACTCCGTTGTGATGACCGAGACAAAATAAAATTATAGCAGAAAATCAAAGGCAATGTGGAAATTCGGTATTTTGTTGGACTGCATGTTAAACCACTCAGACTTGTCAGACTCAATAGACTGTTCTCCCGTTTGGCAGCATCGCTCTCTGACTACGACTATAACTGTAACACTTGGTTTGTTCTGACTGCTGGTTTCGGTCACTTTGGTGGCCCTATTGTTCTCTATATATGTGTACATATTCTACCACAGTATTATGCCTTCAATGAAGTCTCAGGTAGCTACAAATACAACCGTTCTATTTCTTCTTGAACATTCCTGATGAAAGTTAATTTCAGCCAACATTATTAATGCTTAGGTAGCTCTTTAATAGGTTCGAATTTAGAACTAGATTTTGGTTTATTTTATAATAAATCTGTATTTCAGGTAGCTTATTTAACTGATAATTACACATTACCATGATTGTGATTTTTTGTTTGCATTTCAACGACAGGGTCTCCTAGAGAGAGAGGGGAGGGTTGATTAATTGACTGCTTATAACGTGACTTCCTGCACGCGGCTAAAAGGAGCTTGTTGTCCATACCGCGATGTTGGTGTTCACGCGCCCAGAATATCGATTTATTGCACTTACAGTGGTGTGGGCCGTGGTTGAGGTGTGCGCACCTGAGTAATTATCAGCCGAGGCCTCAGGGCGCAGGTACACCCACGCCGGGGTGACGCACGCGGGTGTGATGACCAGCCGCCGCTTTTAGGCTGGCGGCCTATTGACTTAGTCACCACAGTTCAGCTAGCTTTAGCATCTGGCAGATGCTACAGAGCTGGCGGCGTCTCCTGCAGCTGGTGGGTGTTGGGTGGATTTGACACACAAACAGTCACGTAGCGCGATAGTTCTAGAATGTGGATTCTTGTCATAGGTCGTATGTGATGCCTGGTGCTGCATTTTGAGGCTAGCACTCATCTCGCCTTTAATAATTCATTGTTTTTGTCACCCATTTAAGAGTCAAAATCAGCCTTATGTGTTCGTATGTATTTTTCTTTTAAAAATAATTTTGAAATATGAATATGGATTTCACTATCTTATTTATTTTTTGCCGACTAACTGTAACTTCGCAGCTAGTTCCGGCTCCTAATGAACCAGAAGTCCAGGTTGAAAAGTCGGTCAATCCGACACACCGAGCTTCATTTTGTGGGTCAAGGAAACCCACCACATCTTTATGGAAATGCTGATAGTAATTTCGTTTTGTCCAATTTGGCCTCGGATCAAGCCTTTGCAATGCTAAAATTCCCCTTACACAAAAATCTCGGCGCTTCTTTCCTTAGTTCCTGTTAAAACGATAAAATAAAAAATAGTGTTCATTTTGGGTCACCACAACTGATTTTACAGGTGCCTGAGTGAAGTCGCATTGCTATGTGACTGATGACCGAAATCGGACAACTGAGTGTTCAAAAACGCCTTTTCTAAATTTATCCCCTGAAAAGTGGATGGTTCTGTTAGCAAAGTGGAACCCAATTTTGCATTTTTTTCCACGATTTTCTAACTGACTTTGTTATCTGCTATTAAGCGACATAAAATCAAGACGAAACCGAGGGAAGACCGCCTAATGAACAACTGTAGTTATTTGCAGTGGGGTAACGTAAAAGTATCGTTTTAACAATTGGTATCGTATCCTTCTCAAAACCTAATGTCACTCTTTATATGGGTAATTTTCAGCTACTCACCACAGCTTATTGTAGAGGTGCCATTTTGGAGGTAAACCTCGTACACACACTGAAACAAGCTTAATTTGACGACTAGCAAAAACAATGAAGCAACTGTAATAGCCTCAATGGTTCTCTCCTCCAGCTCAGCCTTCACGCCCTTGGAACGAATGCACGAGTTGAGTAGGATAGCAGACAGGGTACAGGAATCACCATCCTGTGCGCTACGAGTGGGTTTCTTCCCCGGCGGCTGATAACGTTTGCTACACCACGAGGTTTGTACCTACTAATCGCCTCTCACCCAAAGAGCACACTCAAAGAAACATGTCTACGCCACATTTAGGCATTTTCCTGTCCCCCAACAGATACCAACGTTCTGCCTTAAGGTGTTCCGTTTTGAGGGTTGCTTCGTTGCCTATCTCATCAAAAGATAAATTTAATTGAATTACAACCCATTCTCCAAGCAGGCTTGTGAGTGGCCATTTTAAGAGAGGTAAGGGGACACCGCCATTATACAAAATCTTGAGGGTAAATAAGCTGCTCTGAGAGCATGTCAGCAGACCGTCACGTGGAGATGTGTTTGCTCACAGACAGCGCAACAGCATGCATAATCGATCAAGTCTTGGCATTACACACGCTGCTTTATGCTGTCCTTGGGATTTCTCTCTGCCGCAGCAACTTTACTTGCAGAAGTAAGAATGCAACCATGCTGTCCCTCAGAAGTACCCATCATTCGTTTGCGGCCTACGTGGGTTGTAGGAATCTAATTTAAGGGAAATGAAAGAACGGGCGCATTGTCGCGGGCTTCGATACATGCACATGCAGCCAAGGGCTTCGATGCGGCCTGTAGCGCATGACTGGTAACAGAAAAACCTCACTCTTATTTGAGCATCCCTTTTTGCTCTGGCAGAAGTTTCGGGTCGTATAAATTCAAAAGTAGAACACACTTACGCCTCTGTAGAACCCGACATGCTCATGTAGGTATAATAAGTACCATTGCATACACGGTGCTTAGAATAAAACCTGCTGATGGAGGCTGTATAATTCTAACGAAATTAGGGCATAAATTTTTATTACTTGATATTTATGTGAGAAGGATCAGAGTCTAGCCGAATAGACCACCGCGTCGACTCTAAGATCTCATTTCCTGTACATTCTAGACTATCAAAATGGTATATTGTAAGGCGAAGTTATGCCTTGTTTTGATTTCCAAACCAGAAAAAGCTAAATTGGAGTAGTAAGTGGTTACTGCTTAGTGAACAATGTTAAATCTGGTGACGGTGATTGTCTGGACTTGCATAATAATTAAAGTTGATACGCACACAAATATATTCAAAAACAACTCACTCATTTAGTGGTAAGAAATTCGAATTCGTGGTGCAAACGCTATGTCATGTCGTGTTATGGCTTTAAAGTAAATGCAAACTGAAGGGATTTTTTCATGTTGCATGTTGCCAACGTTTGTTGCCGCGATGCTTGTGAACAATTGAAGTGATTTTAATAGTCTAAAGAATGATGCACCTTTTACCAGCCTAATGGCCTTCGCTTTTTGAGTCCCATGCGAATTTCCTGCCACGATGCTCATTATTGGTTTATGCTCTCGCCACCCACGATTCTCCTCTCCCAGTCCCTCTGAAGTATCCCATTATGTCGCCTTTTACGACTTTAGGGGCAAACTAAAATTCACAATGGTGGGAGTGCTAGTGGCTTCCCCTACATAAAAGATAATCTGATTTCGTTGACTTGAAGCTATATTTGGGCCTCACAAAGGGCGAACACACTATGTATGACCACATTTGCAGAGCGTCGCACTAGAACCCTCGGATAATAGCCACACACGAGGTAAGCTCAAAGGGATTGAAGTCATCTTTGCAATGCTATTTCTAAAGCAGCTATTTACGAACATACCCAAGATTGCATGTTAACTCGGCAGGATCGGGTGATCGCAAACGATGCCATCCTAATCGTAAGATGCCTTAACATTAACCATATTGCTGTTCAAAATATGTTCTTAGGAAGGTGATTTGACACTTGCGATGCGCTTCATGTCAAACATCGTGTAGCCTAAAGCACCACATTTCAGATGAATCTCCCCGGTGCAATCCACCTACCAGAGGGCACAAGGCTTAGGAGTTAAAACCATCCATCGAGTGTTCATCACTCCTGCCTCGCAGTGGATTTGGCTTTAAGGGACAACTTCTGACGAATAAAGAAAGAGTAATTGCGAAGATTACGAAGGGGGACTTCCTAAACGAGGAACAAAAGGCCCTTTTATTAGCCCAAAGGTTACTACGTGGGCCGTTCGAACTTTAAGCCACTTTCGAGGCGCTCTACCCAAACCATTTATATCACCAACCTCTGAAACCTTCTCTATAGCTTTAATAAGATTACTCCCAAATCGTCGCGTGCTTTATAACGTCCTCAGTATACGGTGGTTCGGACGTCAGGATCTGTGCGGTGTAGTAACAGAAGATAGTTTAACTACAAGAAGCATGTGAATTTGGGATAGTACTTTTCAATCATTTTATCCCTGTCTTATTGTAAATTCACACTCGACTGGCGTGAGTGCACAATTAGCATTGGGATACGCTAGGCGTTGGTTGCCGCCACGGTTGTCTTTCGGCCACGGCATGTGCTCCCATGGATGCAAATGCAAGTGTATGTGTAGTTGCCTCGAGTCATACAAATGTGGGTGTATTTAACTTCCAGGTAAGCTAACTGGAAATAAGCCATATGAAATGGTAAAAAAATAGGCAAAATTCATGAATTTATTGAGGTTAATTAACACATGTTACTGTCGTCATCGAAAAAGATTAAACGAATGTACTAAAGGAATTTAAATTAAATCGAAGCCTAGTTTTTACTTTCAATATTTAATTTTTCGCAGCCTTTCCAGTTTCAATGTTTTACGAGGTTCCATGTTCTTGGACTAATTTTGGAACATTGCAGAATGTCAAGCTCTACCTCAATCTCATGATTGGCCGATAGCTCTTGTTCTTTGGGTGTACTACTACTCACATTAAGGTCAGAGACGAGAACAAAACCCTAAATTTTCCTCGGAAGTCTTTACTAGCCGTATCTCCTTGCTGATTTCTCCCAGCCAGCAAATAGGCATCTATATTGAGATCGTATCTATTGTTGACGCTATTGAGAAGCTAAGCAGGATCCGAGCTCACGCGCACAAACACTAGATCATAATACCTACCTTAGTGGTACCATATCATCAAGGACCAAATGTGCCTCAATATACCTTAATACCCTCGCCCAAATGCTGCAAGGCAGTCCATCTCGAAAGATACTCACCTGCATGGCAGAAGGTAGTTGTAACATGTGCGCACGTCTAACGAGGAGGCGTCTTGTCAAACCGCATCTCGCCCCTAGCTACACTTACAAGAATAGCACGGTAATAATAGACCGGTCGCATACCTACCCATCGGTGACGATGCAGGCTTTGGTAGGTCGTGCAAGCCCAGAGTGAAACTGTCACTCCTGCGAGCTTTCAGTGCGACTGCATAGCGCTTGATCAACGCATAGACTTTCAGTGAGAAATGTGGACGCAATTCAATCGTTTACAAACGCAAACTTTACAGTATCGAAGAGCTAACACTCGCCGAGTAAAAGTTCGCCTTGAGCCTGCTCACTGTACTAGGTGTCAATTGTAACAACCCTACTTGGGGGTAGTGCCACATTCCCCTTTTTGCATCTTCAAATACTAGAGTGTTTCCTTCGTACTGATAAATCACTTCACACCGAGGCAGTTTTTGGGCGGTGCTTAAACACTGGAATGTGTGTATCCTCCAAGGCAGCAGGGAACTATGTGCAAACTGGAATCCCGTCTCCACTCTTGACGCATACTAAAAGTTGTATATTGACTCAAAGTTTTCCCCCGGCATTCATTCATTTCATCAACTTGATGATCTACAGCTATGTGTGCGTGCGATAAAGTCGCATTTTAATTGCGCAGTTTCCACATAATCGATTTTGATTTGCCCTCATGACAAGCTGGTGGTTGATTTATTGACAACCCATCAACTCCATCATTTATACTGACTAGAAGAAAATGCATTCACGAAGCCTCAAATTTGTTGCCTTTTCTTAGAATGTAGTTCCCACCATAGGTTAAAGCTTTATTTCAGTACTTCGAGCTGAACAGATTAAAAATGTCAGTCGTCACCTGTTTCACGAATGGAGGTAGCAAAATGCCACCGCTCATGTGACTCGGCTAGATGTACATTTCTTGCTTTCACGTGAATTTGTGTGCTCCAGTTGATTTTATCATCGTCCGTATACCTCTCAGTTCACCTTCTATATTTCATTTGTGTAAATTAGGAGATATAACACACGTTACGCCCAATTATAAGGTTTTGGTATGAGTTGTAGCCTGAAATTTTAGAGTTGAGCAGCGGTGTCTTGCCATTGAGAGGGTGGATTGGCAACAATTTGAGATGGAGCGACAACGCTCTTGATGTCTAATCACGAAAATTTATAAGTTGGAGGGTATGATAAAAAATATTCCAATGCCTGTTGGAATGCTCATTTCCTCGGGGCCACTGTAAACTCGGGGGAATATAACTTACATTTGAGGTCAGAGCTTATGTTCGGCTATAGAATCCTCAAGTTACCCTCACATGTAAACCGAAGGACGTGAAACGAACTCTAAGGTCAAGACAAGCTAATAGTAAAAAAGCAAATTAATCTTCCAGATTTTGTGACAAAAGTAGTTAAAGATTTATTAACATCGAACGTAATTGGTCTTGGAAAGAGTGCTGGCAACTATACTGAATCAAGTGGTCAATCTCCATCCACTTTCCTCGAGTCACATCACGCGTTTCAAGGATGTAGAGGAATTGCCGCTCGCAACTAGTGGCCCATTTCTACTACCTTTGGAGTGCCTTGAAAAACACCTACCAGTCTTACGGCTTGACCCATGGGGCACAATGCGAACGTGGTCTTTCTTTGAAGTAAGTACTGTCCTCGAAGAAAATCCTTAGACTTTGAAAAAAAGACAACTTTTCCTAGCGTCTATTTATAACTCTACTAAATAGGAGAGTGATAGACATGGATTCAAGCAACTTTCTAATTTAACAGGTGTTATTTAATTCATTTTGCAAATAAGTGGAACTCACTAAAAGCAATATTAAAATAACTTATGGAAATTCAAAGAAGGAGTCCATTTGCTTTGCAAACGCCCTTAAACCAAGAAATATTCAGGTCAGCCCAAAGTGTACCTGGTCTGCAATTAAATAAATGCACAAAATATTTTAGATTTGAAAAAAAAACAGTCTGAAATGTGAGAAGTTTTGTAGTTAAACACACTGTGGCTCCCCAAGGCTTCTCTGAAGTCGAAAGAAGACATAATGCTGGCTTTGAATGCTCTCAATTCCGAAACAGAAAGTAAAAAAATAAATCTAAAATATTACGAAATGAATCTGCATTGTTCCTTAAACTTTCCATTATCTTGATGCGCATTAATGGTAGATCCAAGATACGTATTCGATGACATCGGAAAAGCGGAATTGTTGCTGCAAAAAAATATTCGGTTTTTTGACATTTGTTTCCAATTAACCTTACTTTAGGGTTATTTTAGATTGACTAAAAGCCAAGGTTATCGAAGGTTGAATGACAAACTGCCTCGAAAATGAAAGCACATGTGCCTTAAATTGGGCGTTATTCATTGGAGAATGGATTGACATGACCCCAAGGCTACCCTTGGCAGCCTGCGGAAAGCACTTAACGCACCAACGAAGCAGCTTACTATAAAGGTGCTAAAATTACCCCGTTATCTAGTCAATTCTTAGTAGCCGCTCTACCATTTGCCTAAGAAAATTTTGATGGAATACTTCCATTAATTCATTATTATTTTCAGAGCACCTTCATTTTCATGGAGAACTGAAAAGAGGAAGATAATGCATCTCTCAAAGAAAAAGGATGACGACAACAAAAGCATTCAGTGACTTGCTCTTGACATTAAGGAAGGGGAACGAACGCTCTTTTTCCGTCAAATTTGTCTTGACAATAGTTGCTCCCATAGCATCTCGAACAGGGCTTTGTGGCATAAACAAGGCTTTTCGAAATTGGTATTCAGGTGGCCATGGCTGCGGGTATTTGTCTGTGTTTGTAATAATTCAATTATTGACTAATAATTATGTGCTTGAACCAATGGGTTGAGTCGAGGTGATAACAATGTACGCAGACAAAACTTTTTTCCAATGAAATATTTGTGAATACATCACATTGCTTTTAGAGCTCTGGGTCTTTCTTAAGGACTAAAGAAGACAATACTAGGAGAGAAAATATGCTGCCGACGTACAGGGGGGCTCGGAAGGTGGCTACCGGCATGCTCTAGAGGCCATGCCGCCCAGTGGAAGAACAATTGCGAAGCCTTAAGCGTCCGCGAAACCGAAAAGACGAGGCAAACAAATAACCAGAAGATTACATCGCCCTCTTTTGACCGTCATCCCCGGCTATTACTGAGTAGTCGTGCTGTAAGACGAACACTCACAAATCAACCATGCCTTTCATTAAATCTGCATGTAACTGGTATGAATTTTAACCATAATGTCACGGATCCTTCCTGATTGTACCATTGGGTCTGGAATTCCATCCTGTTCAGAAACTGTATTGGTGAAAGGTATAATTGGCCAACCATCAAGTACGTCCGACTCTAGACGCAAGAAAACTGGTCCAGGCGGAGAGTCAAAGAATTAAGGAAGGGATTGAGAATAGCTGCATGGGGTTAAGCTATCGCGTCTATTTCTCGTTGCTGCTTTGTTTTCACTTTAGTGATGTCCAGCCATATCCATCTGAAGTCTAGCCGGCTAGTAGAGTGGTGGAGGAGGTGTCCCACTTACGCTAAATTGTCATCTTCATTTAGGTGCCGCATACAATTTTAAACAAACTTTTCTGATAGTTTCCGAAAGTACCTACAAAGGTAAGGGCAATTGCTGACAATGCAAATCAATCTATTATTGCACTAGTTTGGCTACATTTTCACCTATCAAGGAGAGGTTCGTAGGAATCTCAACTTTTTCCTACTATTTGCCCTTGCTTCTGGACTTCTATATATGAAATCGTTTCTCTTTGCCCCAGTACCATTTGTTAAATCGACTCGAAGCCAAAATTTCATTATGTGATTGACACGACTATCATTTAAACTTATCACTTTGTTGCTTGACAGTTTATCGACTCCTAAATATCGTTTTAAAGCCTTGTTTGGATTTCGCCACTTGGCGTGCATTCAAAGTTACCGACAATATCTTACTTCCCATATGAAATGTTGTTGTTGGTCTGTTACCAAATTACTTCAGAGGCTATAACATCTCATTTTAATGGAAAAGCACGAATCCTAAAATGAGATTTAGGGAGAATGCAAGTGGTTGATTTGAATTTAATGCATCCTGAATAAGTTACTCAAAATTCACGCAACCACTCAACACTCAATGCGAAGAAAGCTTTAAGTTGGCGATTAGGCTTAATCTGCACCTTCCTCAAGCGCATCATTTGCATGGAATGTGATTCCAAAGTCCAAAATACATTTTTTAATGCAATTAAGTGGCAAATTTGTACTTACTTCGATGGCGAATGGCCGCGTTGACCTGGCGAAGGAGTAGAGGCACTAGTAATCGAATTCGTCCAATCAGGGCGGGCTTTCAAAGTCATGGCAGGCGATCAATGTCCAATTGGCTGTTTGAGTGACGCGGTTGCAAATAAAGGCAATGCATGACCTACCAAATGTCGCTCTAGCAGCAACACTCCGTGTGTAGCCATTAGAAAGCAGGCGTATGGAGCAGACGCCTTTAAATTGGCATACTAATCGTCGGCAGAACAATCACCAATGCCAAATCTTAGCGGGCCTTTTCAAGAGGGAAGCGAAAACATGAAGTAAGAAGTCAACAATTTTCGCTTGAGTGAGTGTTTTCATCTAAAGTTAGGGCGGCAGCGTATATTATGTAAGGAAAATGCCTATGAAGGGCATTCAAACCGAGGCTTTGGCCTTGTAAAGGCGAAGAAAAGAATAAATTAATACTTGCGATCACTGAATGCACATTTTATTATATTAGTGATGGCCCTTTTGCAGTTTAATGATTATCAAGTTTGTGTTAAATAATTGCAATACTTTGTTTGTTCGAACTGCCGGTTGGCCAACCTCCGGGCCGTGCCGACAGCCCCCCAAGCGAGGTGGTGCCGAAGGTGGGCATCGATCTCAACCCTTCTGTTATGGGATGTAAGAGATTCTCCCATCCGTAGCATATGCACTTCTTTCACACCGCCGAAGTTTGCCACAAGCGGTATGGAGCAGGATAAAATCCATCAAAGTCGGGTCCGCTTTCCGCTGCCACCAATTTAGCTTCTCGAGACTTCTTTTAGGGTAAAAGAAAGCATATTACTTAAGCAGAATATATATTCTGGAAACAGAGGGATTGGGGGCTGTTGGCACGGCCCGGAGGCTGGCCAACCAGCTAGTATAGTATGGCCACCCAAGTTACCGAAACCGGTAGTTCGAACAAAAAAAGTATTACAATGATTTTATGCATATCGTGACAAAGATGAATCGCATAGTCAATCGAGGTATCGTGGAAGAAAGTAGCAACTATCACATCTTTCGTTAGTCAAAATGAACTGCATCCCTTGGAACTGTCAATGAGTTTTTAAAAATATGTCAAATTTAAAATGGAATTCCTTTTTTCAAAGCGATTTTGTTGGTCAAGCTCAAATTGTTTTATAGTATGTGTCTCTGAAACAAACTATCCTTTTGGAAAAGTTACTTGGTTATGGACTCCACCAAATAATCAAATCGAAATTTCGAGTAAAAGATGTACTTTGATGCCCTAAGTGTGTGTCAAACTTTCACTTTCGGAACAGACCACCAGGCAGTTCGCCATTGTATCTCTTTAGGCATGCCTGGTCCCCGGACTACGCCAGTGGTCTCCAAATTCGTCTATGGGTAGCCAATACATATTCTACCCGCGTATTCTCTCTTATATCGACTTTGGTGGAGTCTCGGGCCACTACATTACCACCCCTGTGAATTGATAAAAGGTAAATCCTGGATATTGGCGACTAATGTTTACGGAAAAAATGAAAATATGTAGCATACCATTAGGAAAACTTCCAAAATCGTTTCAATAAACAAAGCTTTATTAGTTCACTTTTCTAAAATTGCAGATAGGAATTGAAAACATCTGGGAAATTATCTAAACAGATAAATCACTTAGAAATTTGCTTCAGCAGACCACCTGGAAGTGTTGAAATACATTCATGAATCCCCTCCACCTGGCATTGATTGAAGTGCAGGGTCCTACTCCGCTCCCATAAATGGTAGAAGGTCATAGAGGCTGGACAGAAGTCAATGCTGTTAATTCGGAGGCAGAAACCATAAAGGATGAAGAATACAGGCAGCAGAATGCACGTTTAAATTGCCTTACTAATTAACGCGTCATTCTTAACGAGCTTCGCAGTCACACTTCTTCTCAGTTCATGGCGAGTTTTCTTGCAAATTGTAACTCACCATAAGGCAGAGACGATGCTGATATGGATGATTCATACCACAGGTTAAATTCTACCCATTAGTAGAGGTAAATGCTGCACCTATATTTAAGATGCCTCTAAATGGTAAACTGCGTGGGAAATAATTTGATCAAGGAGAAAGTAGTAAACTTGGAAGGGACTATACATCCATGCCGCCTGAGGCATTAGGTTAGCTTCATCTTCGTCTCCTCACATTGGTGTTTATTATACAGAACCCGGAACGGGGGACATCTGTTACAACCCTTTGTATCCTTTGCAACATAAATCGGTGACATCTGGGCTTCATATCCTTTCATTCACTTGAGGTCGAGTACGCATACTGCCGTCAAGAGCGTGGCATTACTAGCAATCTCTGAAGAGGTTATGAGGCAAACCAGTATGCAAAGGGGCTAGAAGATTGGGGAAATACCATGCTAACAATATGGTAGCAGATTCCACAGTAAATGAGGAGCCTGCATAATTGTGCCTATCTTTAAACAAATAGCGTTCTTCGTAAGATGCCATAAAAAGTAGAGTTTATGTGCACAGTTAGCACGAGGTAACAAGAAACTGGGTGTTTCGTAGACCAGCAGGCAATATGTGCGATTTACTTAATGTTGCGGATTAAATGGTTTGAACTCATGTTTGACACAGAGTTCAGCAGCGAACAGTTAGTAAAATATTAAAAAACAGGTGTCCAACTAGCTTTTAAAATTCAGATAGATGAAGCTATAAATAGTTAAAAATATGCAACCGCTGCAATCGACAATGTAAGCCATTTACCTGATGCAGGTAATGCGGATCTCTACGGCCAAAATAGTGGTAAACTCATTTTAGCTTCTGCCAAGTAAGGTTTCCTACTTTTCGGTAAATTTTAGGAGTGACAAAAAATTCAGACTTAACCACTCATGAAACCTCGATTATTAGCGATGCAGTTGATTTTTCCACAAATCTCTTAAGGTAAGAAGGATTCGATGTTTTATTCTGGGGACAAAAGGATGCTAATGATGTAGCTAGCAACTTCGGGACAACTGTTTTTATTTCACTTTGTGATGGTGACGTGTGTGTGCTTGTGAGAGCGCCCCAACTACCAAAGCCATCTGATTTGAATATTTGGTTACACAAGTCTTGGCCCCAACTGCTTACTGAGTTCCGATTGGCTGTATAGGGTCGCATGTGCATCTGTTTACTTGTCTACTTTGGCAAACGAACAGAGGCGAGAGGCAGGCGAACGGACCTAGGAAACCGTGGGATAGCGTTTTGATTACAAGCTACAGTCACGTCACTTAAATGATCCACATAGTCCTTCATGCCTCCGAGTTTGCACGAAACGGAAGTAGAAGGAAAAGGCTTTTTTGAGTCGGCTAATCGAGGCATCCAAGTTACCCTGAAAGACTCAATGAGATCTACCAACGTGGAGCCATTAGCATAAAATCGAAATCGCAAGAGACTCGAAAACAAATCTCGCGAAATAATGTAATTGAAGCTAGGCGTAGGTCGCCATTATTTTAGAAATGTCTCTCTGTACTCGCCATGATCAATCTGTTTCGGCCTCCTCAGCTGTTTTCCAACAAATCAAAGCCATTTGCGAAATGCAAAGGCCGATTGGATTTCACCGATCTGTCTGTTACGGTCCTTTGACTATTCATCAATTATGGGCAAAGGCTTTCCCTGTGTACTACTTTTGCGTGATAGCCAATAGGCGAAGTCCTTCCTTTCGCCGTCATTGAGTTTGCCTCACTCTTGTTGAAACCAACGTGCTTTCTCAGAGAAGGTTACGAGACAGAGATCTGAAAGTAGCTAAAGCTACCATACATGCGTAGAAGGACTGAGAAACCTGTGACTTAGAAGCTGAACGGTAGATTAATGGAAAGATCAGCCTGGCGGAATGTAAAAGTGGAACACGTCATTCCATGGCTGTGATGGATCACCGAACACACTCAATTCATCTCCGCTCCCCATTCACTAAATCGATTTGTTTCGGTAAGTAAATACTGTTTCCTTCAAACTGAATCCAGTCAATCTTCTTCCTCTACTTCTTCAAAGGTATGATATTTATTTTAAAGTTGAGATACCACAGCACCGGGAGCCCGAAGGCCACGCCACTCATTGGATATACAAATGCTGAGGCTTAAGTGCCAGCAAAAAAAACCAGGATCTAAAATGTAGTCATAATATTGTATCTTTCCTTTCCTTTAGAGCGTCGTCCCTGGCGATCCCCTTAGTCCACCTCCCGTATTTGGTGCTGCAAAACAAACGCTCACTAACCAACCACACCTGTCATCGAATTTGCGCGCAACTGACATTATACCTAACTGTAATACCACGGATTCCTCTTTGCCATTCCACTGGATCTGGAGTTCTGCCCCGTTTGAGAACTATGTTGGGAGAAGTGGGAATGTGCAAATTGTCTCATTTTTCCAACGCGACTCGTGCACATATTGGCTCCAAAACTGTCAGCTAGTAAGGAACAGTGTTTAAAATAGCTTCATGCGAACAATGTTTCATGTTTGTTCCCTCTTGCCACTTTGTTCTCATTTTACTCCATTTCATTTTTTTGGATGGCACTGCAACAAGACGAGAACCCTCCACTTCACTTTGCCTCTGCCTTGAAGGTTTTTTATTTCCCACTAAAAATGGTAAGGGGAACGGGTGGCGTTAGGATTTTCCACTCTTGACTCGTGTATTTTTTGGTGACCCACTCTGCATGAGCTGAAGAAAATTATTGCCTTAGTAAAAGCAAACATAAACAGAGCCATAAAGTACAATTGAATTAAGTTTGTAAAATCAAGAAAACTAATCTATTTTGATTTCAAATACATTCTTGCCAAATTAGAGTTTTAATGCAAAGAAAATAGTCCATTTGGAATGAGCACGCTGAAGTACTGCCGAATAGTATTTAGAGTGTGCTTTCGAAATGTGAAAGTCTAGTGACCCAAGTGTTTCTAGATTTTGTCCTCGCACATGTGTACTTTAAGAATTGCACTAGAGAGAGTGAACGTGAGAGGTTATGCCAACTAAGAACCAGAAAAGGGGAGGCAACTGAAAAGTCTAGTATTCTGAAATGAATGCTCTTGAGGGGTGAACTTTACGGTTTCTGCAACGTCTTATCAAAGTAGACCTAAGTAAGATTGCATAAAGTCGAATTAGCTCGTAAATTTACTGAAGTCATTTGTTCTTTGCTTACCTTACCGCATAGCTACTAAGTCCAAACTTCTCAATGTTTTAGTGGACTACAAAAAACGAAAAATTAAAAATAACTTTATAACACAAATATCCCACAACTATCAACCGATCTGTTTTTCAGGTGAGTTGGTGTAATAGTTATTACAAACTGCTAGAGAACGTATTGCCATATTATTGGTGGAGATGACGAAGGTGTTCATGAACCTCTTATAAGAACAACTTGTGAAGGGATTGCTGCGGTTTTACGTTGTTATCGTAGTACCTCAAGACTCCCCTGGAGACGAAAAAAAAATACTACTCAGGCAGAGCATGCACTAGTAAAAATTAGAAAGTTTTCAAGGTCGCTCGAATGATCTAGAGACCAGGTGGCTTGTCACCAAAACCAAGAGTTGAGTAACGTTTCATAACTAATTTTCGTGGTGCAACTCATTCAGGCCAGAAATCCCGCAATTCTCCAAATAAATGCAAACTTGATCGTTAACTTTTTAGTGAATTCTATATCAAAATTAATCACTTTGAAGTTGGTAGTTTCTCTCTTTTATTAACAGCCATTGTATGCATCGCCCTGCATTGAAACTGGTGACATGTGGAGCAACTCTCTATTGCACATTGTTGCGATGTGAGCCCACTTGAGCAATTGATTGCCTTTCACATAAACAAACAGTCCAAGGGAGTCCCATAGACCTCGCTCTGTCTCTTGCTAGACTTAATTTTGACCTCCTTTGCCTTCTAGTTTTGTTTAGCCATTCCTCTCCCTCCCACCTTCAACTTCATTTGATACTTGTCAATTACAGGAAACAATAGCTAGCACTAAAAATGCGGCGAGTCGTACGAGAGAGGCTTTTCACCACCGATTTAAAACATTGTAAAACTTAAGTTATTTGTTTGAATCTTCGTTTTAGATTTGTACTTCCACTAGCCCTCCTTTCCCTCTCAGTCCTTCTGTGTGTCGAGTAAGACGTATTCTGCCCTGGTAACATGGCTCCTTTCGTTTTCAGAAAAGTCTTGAGACGCTAGAGCATTGTATGTAAAGCTTTCGCTTCCAAACTGCACCCGAGAACTGAATCGAACTATTATGAACTTAAATGGCTTCCTCTGTTCTGTACACTGCGCACTTGACCCTTTATAGATGGGTGAATTAACTCTCTATTCACATAGTGTAACTCGGTATGCAAAGCTGCTTCTGTACGACGCTTGGATAAATACGTTCCGCTGTGACGCCCTTACCAAGAGTTAACAATCTGCCTTGGAATAAGCTGTCTCAAAGAACGCTGGATAAAGTACAAGGTTAAGTTAGTGCATAGGCCAGGTGATACATTTGCAATTCAAAGCGAGACGATTACTCGCAGAATATAGCGCTCGCACTTTGTGATGAACAACGAGGACGGCAAAACGCCCGCACTTGCCTACACCACAAAAGGCTGTGATCTTTCTGCTTCATTAACAGAACATTTAGTGACTTCATGGCAAACCTCTGGATGACATTACCAAATCATTAGAAGCACTGTAGTCAACTCACAGGCTCGGTTACAGAGTTGCTAAACTAAGCAGCAAATAATTTCCTCATCCACGGGAAAAAAACAGAAAAAGGAGCAACAGCATTTTTGTTAAATACCCACAACCAAAGCAGCAGAAAAGATGATGGCCACGGCTACGCGTCGCTTTCTCACACTGATTGCCACGAGGCTCATCGACAAAGTTCGAGGTCGGATGACGCGCATTCACGAGCTAGAAGATCACGTGGTGGCTGGTTGCAGCAGCCAGTGTAAGGTAGACAGCTTATGTCCTATGGTGATGTTGAACCACCACTACCAACCCTAGGGCATGGAGTCGCAGTTTGACAAAGCTTCCCAAATGCAACGACCCATTTTAAAAGATTGGTAAATTTAGCGACAAAGGATCATTCGCGACAATGCTTGGCTCAACACAATTTGAACATCCCTCAAAATAATTCTTGTTATGTAGAAAAGTAGAGGAAGATTTTGCGCAGACAATAACAAGCCAGTAGAGAAGGTGTCAGTGTCAGTCAGGCAACTTTGATCTCACAACAAACTCCTCCAAAAAGCTGTTCAAGAATAATGAAGTGTTTAAATGCTCAATAGATCAAAGGTGGTATTATTGTGTACACAAGGACGGATGCCAAGTCGCCTTGAGACTGCTTAATTGACCTCAGCAGAGGTTGCAGCAGATTTAACGCCAAGTATAACAATGATTAACAAACCAAGTTGGCAAAATTCCTGGCACTTCTCAGCATCATTGAATGCAAGAGTGCAAGCCCTTTTCATTTTCAAACTAGGGTGCTAAACAAACTTTCTATTCGCCAGGGTAAACGTATGAAAGCGTACAGTTGTGTGGGGACAAATTAACCTAAGTTTCTGAATACGTCGCAAATCTACTACTTAACATGAAGCTGATGATTCCAGCTTGATATCAAATCGACACACCAACATTTTTTGCAGCTCTTGTAAGAGTTTGAATGAAATAAAGGATCGCCTGGAATCAAGCTATCAAGAACTTCAATAAGGTTGAGGAAACTTGGGCGTAACCTGCAAGCAGAAAGTGGATGTGCAAAGCCGTCCCTTGTGTTGGAAAGACGATACAACAAGCCTGATCCCTTGTTGTCATTTAATCTAAATAAGTTCTTGTAACATAAAAAATCAATTAATTTACTAAAATCCAAAGACAAGTGTATAGTGAACTAACCAATAAAGGAAACAATCTCCATTCGGCTAAGGAAACTTGGGTATTTTAATAGCCGATAAGATGGAGCATTATTCTAGTAAATCATCTACATATAAGATTATAAGGTGATCAAATCCAAACCATGAGCATCGAATGCTTTGGTAACTTACAGAGGAATATAGGTTTCATTAAGCCACCTTAAGGAAGTAAAACTAACACGGCGCGGAGCCTAGACAAAATCTGGGCAAGCATCTGTTGTAAGTTGAGCGCTCTGGAATGCTACCTTGGTATGGTGAAACTCAACAATTAGGCCAATTATCTGATAAGCTCACACCAGAGTGCAAAATCGGCTGTGGTGAACCCTGGCATTGTACTGTTTGAATGTGAATGTTTGAACGTTCGGGCTCCACACCCATCCTATTATTTTAAATTCAACTAATTCGCTTGTGATAGGATCCGTTGCAACCAATTACCACAAAATGACGTTCATAAATGTTAATACACCGATGAATGAATCAGGAATGATCAAAACTCAAACATGCCTCAAGGCATGAGAATGTGCGAGAACGCCAATTCTGTGACCCACCGCCGGACCTGTAGCTGAGATTCCCGCCGAAGAGTGCAGTCCAGAACAATCGCCATTTCTAAAATTACACAGTCCACTTCAACCCGTCACACGTGGTCTCATCCGATTATTTATGTCAAAGCGGGAGGCAAACGAGCTCCAAGCCACCGCCAATGTGACCAAATACCGGTGCCACAAGTCAACCCGCGGGAGACGGACTAGAGGGTGATCCCCCGAGTCAGGTGAGAACCATCGTCCAATCCCTCCTATAAGGTTTACTCCAGCATTATTTTAAGCCACTACACCGAGATCGCAGCACATCAAGGACGGGCGTCCTCCAAACGAGAACAACTTCCCGTACCACATGCAAAAATCTTCATTAGAAAATACACAATACCCCACGTAGTCCAAGTGTAAATCATCAAGCTCATTAAAAAGCGAATAAAGGAACGAAAGTTGCTTAAAGAGTATAATACCATCAAAGGACAACAGCGATAAAGGAGGGAAATAAGTTACACAAAACGGGAAGCAGTGCGCAGAGAAGTCGATGAAATGTCGATAGCGCCGTCATAAATCCAAAATCTACCAACGCGCATCGAGATGAGGAAGCTGAACTGAGGCGAAGTAGCAGAGGCGGAGGTAAACTTTGAAGTTGAAGAAATGAAAATGAGGAAAAAAGTGGATGCGACTTCTATTCATGGGTCTCCGAAACAAGGTTTCGAGCCATCGCCGCGGCAGCATCAGCTTTTGCTAAGACGCAAGGGAAAACAAAAAAGTTACATTAATGGTGCAACGGTAAGCCAGCAATGATTTGATCACGCCATCTAAAGCTGATCCACTGTGACACCGAATTAGCGAAGGCAAGATGCAAAAGCAGGAACGCCCCTACTCCTTTTTAGACAAGCACAATGAGGGGAAAACTTACAAGCTATGTCGGGGTGCAGTACTGAATGCCACACTTACAAATAGAAGGAATACAAAGTACGAAACGTATCAGCAGTCGTACCAAAGTTTCAAGTTATCTAGATTTATATGAATAAAGGATAGCCTAGTGAAGTGGAAACAAGCATACCCTTGTCAACAAATTTGCCAACTTCATCAGCCGCTCGATCAATGTTGTTCTCGTACTTCAGGACATAGGGGCGAATAAACTTGTTATACAACAAAATGGATCCGTTGTACTTCCCAGGAATCATCAAGTAAATCAGGAAAATGCACTAAAGAGAAGTAATGTGACTCAGTTTTACGAGAAATATCCAACGCAATGAATAAAATAAGTAAACGGGATACAGGAATATGGTAGTGGTATACTTAAAGTGCAACACCATTTCGTTCGCAAAGCTAAATGCGTTTGGCAAAAAGAATGGACTGATGTGCATTGGCAATGAAAAATCTAATACTGAAACCTACGTACTGGTTATGGAAAGCACTCGGAGAATGCCACCGAGAAACAGGGGATAAAAGTGGAACACGAAAACTATGTTACTTGCCTTCTGGAGGGCGTAGAGCGGTATCCAATAAAGGCAAAGATCCGTAAAAGTTTCAATTAGTGCAAAAGCTGCGTATACAACCCAGTAAGTGAGCCATTTAGTGTCGTCATCCTTACAAGGAGACTCGATGGCTTTGATTCTGAAGAAACTGAGCTAACACAAACTTACGAGCAGTACGCGGGATAGATGAAGCCAATGAAATTAGCCAGAAACGTCGCTCCCCACCCAACCATTAAGTAAAGTGTGATAAGTGCAATCAATCCTGCAAATATCGTTAAAACCAGTAATGAAAAGTACCATAAACAATGTACTCCTTTTTAATCCCAGTTCCATCTTGGACCTTGTTAAGAGCATCCGTAAAGGCATTTTTCTCCCGCAGTTTTTTATTTAGCTGATCCCGAGCCTTGTTGATGTACTCCATGTCTCGAAGCGAAATACTCCAACGAAGGGGGAAGCGAGTGTAGTTCAAAATAAAGCAGTAAAACAATGGACATGTTCACCTAAAATTATAGAGTAGCAAAGCTAGTCTGTGATTTCCAAAGAGCTTAATAGGTTAAAATCTAAGCAATGGCCAAGTGAATGATTGCTGAGTCGGACCCGTAAGAGAATATATATGCACAACTAGGAGTGGTTATAAAATTTCTGCGCTACAACACAGGGACAATGAAGGCCGCCAAACTTTGTATTTTTACTAACACCATTATCTTTTAGCAAGCGGCATTTTACATTGATGTGTTTTTTATGTGCAACAATAAAATTATCCTTTAAACGTGGTTTTTAATTTGTCTCCTCGGATTCCCCCTGACGCCATAAAGGTAGTGATTCACAACTCACAGAATGTCTGAGGGGCTAGCAGCGTGGCTTAATGCTTACACTACTTAGAGGAAAAGAAAAGCCCAAGCCTTAAGTTCTCGCATAACCAAGAACTGAGCTGCTTAGGGGCTCAGCCGCTGCAAACTCACACGACGTCCTAAGTTTGTGGTTCGTTGGCAGCTCTATTCTACTCTGTCTGTCCGCATTGCACATTTTGCCGAGTTGCATCTGCTCTTGTCTTCGGAAAATATCAGGGCACCGCACATGAGCGTACAAAACATTATCGATTCCTACGAGCTATTTGGCCCCTAATCAATGAATTCCAATTCTAATGCATTTTGTTTAGGCCACATTCGTAGTTTCGTACCTTTTCTGTATGCTAGCGACACATAGGCTTTTGCCGTTTTTCACCCACTTTCGACCTCATGAATGAATCGAAAGACCTCAAATTTTCATCTTAACCGAGAATTTCAGCACTTTTGTTTGATTGATATTTTAATTCGATAAGGTCTTTGGGCAAGTTGAATGGAAGACTGCAATCAGTAGAGAAAGCTCATAGGGTCAAATCTCAAAGTTACCTCATTTTGTTTTATTCTACCTAAGTTATTACTACGCAGATTGCACTGTAGAACATCGCCCTTTGAGATAGTAGTTTGGGTGGTACCAATAGACGCTATAGTTTACATTACATATTTTGGTGTGAAACTTTGAGCCGCTCTGGAGATTTAGGTGTCTCTTTGATTTTACGTGAAATCTTTTCTGACTTCGCGCTATTGTGGCATGGCTGAACCGCTTAATTTGCAGTCGGGTAAATAAATGGGCCATATCAACGGCTTAGATATCGAAAGAGCCATTGAGCTTCTTGACAACTTGCTGAAATGTCCTGATCTGCAACCGGCGAAATTGGCTTCCCTCCAAAGAATCCTCCAATCCGACTTCTTTAGTATGGTCAGGGAAGTGTACGAGCATATCTACGAAACTGTTGACTTCACAGGTTCTGAGAAGGTGTGCATTTTATTTTTGGCTTTAGACGTCAACTCCATTTACGGAAAATCGGTTTTTCTCTTCCTAGGTCAGAGCAAGTGCTACAGCGAAGGCCACTGTAGCTGCTTTCGCAGCGAGCGAAGGTCATGCTCATCCCAGAGTCGTGGAGCTACCTAAAACCGAGGAAGGTCTTGGTTTTAACGTGATGGGAGGCAAAGAGCAGAATTCACCCATCTACATCAGCCGTATTATCCCAGGTGGTGTTGCTCATCGGCAAGGCAAACTCAAACGTGGTGATCAACTTCTCTCGGTGAATGGCATTTCTGTGGAGAATGAGAACCACGAGAAAGCCGTTGAGCTGCTGAAATCGGCCCAAGGTAACTTCCCTATTTGTTTTTCCTGAGATAGTAGAACGGAATATTATGCTATCGGAAGTATTTTCGCCTCATTTGCCCTAGGTACTGTGAGGCTTGTTGTGCGTTACACACCGAAGGTTTTGGATGAAATGGAGGCGAGGTTTGACAAACAGAGGACGCGACGGAGGGCTAACTAGGATTTTGGAAGCACTTCGCATTCTGTGATGTCCCAATAGGTGCTCTCCCTAATGCTACACTTAACCTGTACCACTGTTATCTTACGAACTCTTTCTTTCAATGAATTTCACTCCTCACAATTTAATACCGTCGCGGTATTAATGCCTTTTTATTAAGCACTTTTCCATCACACACAGAAACGTATAACATGCATACTAGGCCCTGATTTCACCAATTGAGGCTGTTGCTCTCGGGATCTCTAGTCGATAAACATCAGCCGAATTTTATTTTCGGTAAAATGCCTTTAATAATCATTCTACGGCAGAAACTGGTTGGCCTATCCCGTCCATCTTCCTAGTAGTGCTTAGATAGCGAGGCGTGCTGATCTAGTATTCAAAAGAGGGCAGTGGATGGAATTGAGTCTGAGTATTATCAACTAATGTAGCCGCTTCAAGGGGGGAAATTCTATATGAAAACCCAAGTTTTAGGACGGACCGACTGGTTGTGCTTTCAAGGGCGGTTTGCATCTATTTTGTGAATTTTTTGAGGAAGCGGTTCCGTGCTCAGGTTCCCTAGGTGCATAGGTGGCTGTGCATTCTTCGTGCGTTGAAACGTTCAGTAGCATTTGCTTGAAACGTCACGCCATCGCCTTAGTAACAAAAGTGAGGACCCCGGGGTAATGTATACCGATTTTGGCGTTTTTTTACAAGGAACTAAAAGCAACGTACCTCATTCATGTAACTCAGCCTCGACTGACATATGAGGTCAATTTCGAAAAGATCAATTGAACGATTGACTTGCTAGTGCGAGACATATGAACTGCTTGGATCCTGCTGAAATACCAACAATTCAGCCCTTTGATGTGGACACATTTGAGGATGTGGACCGTCTTGGTAACAAATTGGACTCCGAGGCCATGCAAATATGCGGGTTCCACCCTAAGGTGCGGCAAGTTATGCGTCACAACACCTTTGCTACATTTCACCTATTGTTTGTCGATAGTTGTTTTGGAGTATTTTGGTTAAAAGACTGGAAAAAAAAACATTCTGATTTAGGATTATAGACGAGGTGAGTCCAAAAATGGTTTTTTTTTGCCCTTTTTGCTTCCCAGCAATACTTAGTTTGCCATTATCCTAATGCTTTTTTGCGCTCACAAGCGTAGGACTAGAACTTCTTCACAGTGGCAAACGATTGCTTGGCGTCATGTTTAATCGCCACATAAACGTTTTAATACAGAAATCTTTACTAGTCCTTTAATTTTAAGTGTCTGACTTTGAGTGAGGCGACTTTTTGCAGCATGTCAACAGCAGACAAAACGTGCGTAAATTGTAGTAGGTAATAGTTTTGCTCATACGAATAAGCGTCATCTTGAACGCTGGGCTTTAAACTACGTCATTCCTATGGAAAGAGAACAAAGATGACTCCAGCGAATGCGAATAATAATGTCGTTTTCAAAACTTGATGAAAGATCCTTCAATACTAAGCTGCGTATCGTTCTCTTCCAGGCAGAACTTCATTAGGAACGAGAAACATACGGTTTAAGGTTACTTAGCCGCTTAACCCTCCCACGTTAATAAAGCCTAAGTAACGGACAAAAGCCACATGAGTGCTGGTCAATGTGGTGTCAAGTGATTCCCAAGTCTAGCGAAAAATATCAAAATTCCTACTCGCACCTTAAGTAGTGCTGACCCTCCCCAAATAACCGCCTCAGCTACTTAACCATGGGATCTTTCTCTACTACCTCACCCTCATAGCTGTTTCTTGTACTCATACTGTAACCGATGGTACAGAAGAGTTGCTAGGTTACTAATAGGAATGGGAAGAACTGGGTTGCCGTGCCACTGAGAGCTAAGCCAAGATCAAGGGGACTGAAGGTGCCAAGAAGGTAGCTGCACAACGAGACCGAGTGCCGCCTTACCCTTTAATCGTTGTTCTGGATGATCCTCGTGGTCGCTTTGTTCTACGGCGGCTAACAAGCAGGGTATATATTAGCCCTCTACTGAGCCAAGGAGGCGCCAGTGTATCTCCTCGGTTTGGTTCCCAAGGTTTTGTTCTTTTTGTGGGTTGCACTGCATTTCGTGCTGCCTGTCCGCCATTTGTTGAGAAGTAGAACCATTTGATGAGAAAACTTGGACCAACTTCATGTCACCTGTGTCGGCCTCCATTCATTTGTGCAAATTAGTTTTCATTTTAAAGGATAGGAGGGATTTTTTTCAGGCAGCAACACCAGTTTCAATGGAGGAGCAAGAATTAGCCTGGGAGCAGTGCAGCGCTGTATACAACGTGATACTTGCAGCAATTATTGGCACAGTAATTGTTGTACACTTTGCCTTTCTCCTCTATGCTCTCTGGGACGCGGCTAGGCGCTCTTGCATCAAACAGACGCACCTGCGAACTCAAGAAGCTGATGAGGTTGGGGAGGATGAGATACCCCTCACCTTCACCCCTGATTACGTGTGGTACGCTAGAGATGGAAAAATACCCCTGAAAGGCCTGACACAGGAGGACTTTATTGACTTTGAGTGCTATGCCCACTTTGTCTACGCGCAATCACATGAGTCCTAGTGACGTATATCATGTCCACACCGACCCTGTATCCGAATGGCAAAAAAGATTGCTTACCTGGTCTTTATGTTTGACATTGTCGATATGTCCACGAACTTTTAAAGTTGGACTTTAAGGGAGTCCTTCAGACTAAAATAAATTAGTTTAATGATGCACTATGAAATCGGTCAGCCAGAACTCAGGGTTAAAAATTTGCTTTAAGGGAGGGGTCAAAAAAGTTTCGTGGGTTTTTAGAAAGGATACTTTTGTTTCATTCACCACAATCCAAGAACATAAAGAAGAAGAGCTCTAGATTGGGAATGGCAGCCGTGCATTTTTTCCTGAGAATTTTATTGGAAAAATTGGCATCTGTGACTAAAACAAACTTCATTATTCAAAGTGAACCATCGGTAATTTAATGAACCGGCACTAGTGACATCCAGGTCATCATGTTTCTCTCCTTTCCCACTACGATGACGACGACGTTTAAGGCGCAAACTGAAGGAAGTCCTCTCCCGAATGCGATTGGCTGTACTTCGGTGCTAAATTCACCAATCAAGTTGCCAGTTTTGTCGACTTACCACTACCTCAGGTTCTCGTATATTCCCTCAAGTCTTGGTATTAATTCGGTTGTGCAGTCTGACAGAAAAATGGAATGAAATGAACGCATTGTCGACCATGGAGCTGGTAGATACTACTTAGTAGCCTTAATTTTGTAATCTACTGGAAAAAACTGCCCTTGTCATTAGCATAGGGAATGATAGAAATAGGATTTCAAGGTAGGCTGTAAATCATGGTGAGATAACTGTGTAGGCAAACAAAGCACTTAAACGATGAAAAGTGGCATCGATTTGTTTTATTTCATTAAACGACTTATTTGTAATGTAAAACGTTCTTTAACCTTCTGATTTCTGCAAGCATTGAGGAATTTGCCATGACATTGAACGTTTTGCCTACAAGGCTTGGAAGAGTCACTGTCTGTTTTATCGGTAACAAAAATTCACAGCAGAATGCTCTGTAAGTACAATCAAATATGCTTTAATTTACAAGGTCATTTTTCTCTAAATTTGGTTGGTACACCTTAGGCCTTTTCGGTCTTTACTTTGGTTTCGCGGAGCTGTAGTGCTCCAAGTCTTTTCTGAAGACATGCTACTGGGCCAAAAGGTGTGGTGCTGCCGTTTAGAAGGATTGAGAGCCACCGCCACGACCGAAAGCCATGTTGCTCAGCGTAAGTACAGTCCCAAGGTCCTTAACTGCCGGTGAAACACAAAACGATACGTTAAATGAATAATAACCGCATTCCGTAGCCCTCCAATCGGTCAATCTCCCGCGTCAGCTGTACTACACCCACGAACCAACCCCACCTGCCAATGAGTGTGCGTACAATTGAGAGTACATATGACTACAGCCCCACCTATCTGCCTTGACAATCCTACCGGTTCCGGGATTGCATCCCGTTTAGGGAGAGTACTGAGGAGCAACGGGGATGCGCAATCCAATCAATAGTGGCAAGAATACTGGCTTAAAACAGTCATCTACTAAGGGAGAGGACTTAGAATAGTTTCGCAGGGATAAAGCATCAAGTTCATTCCGCCTTGCCGCTTTGTTCTCACTTCAGCGCTACCCGACCCTGCGCACCTGGGTTAATCCACGTGGTCCAGAGCCACGGCTAGTGTAGTTTCAGTTGTGGATAGTAGACCTCCAAAACACAGAACTGAGGCAATTGCTAAAAGTGGACGACGTTTCCAGTCCTTCTGTTACGGGTGGTCACAGATTTTCCCATCCTCCGTACATAACCTTCTTCCGCCACGCTAGGGTTTAGTGCTCAAGAGAAATCAAGATAGCTATTTCTTGACACCGGAATCACTTTTCACTGCTACCGATGTGCTACGAGTCCCGGTACTTCAGTAACAATAATTTCACCCTTTAAATTCAACAGAGCTGCTAATTAGTTAAATAAGGACAATCAGCACTCACGAAGATCACCTGTGCTAGGAGCAACACTTTAAGAATGCTTACCCAGCCATATCTAGTTAGGAAGGCGGCTACCGGTACTGGTGCCTTGATACTTGGCATTGGAACGATCTCAGGGCTATGCTTTATTAACCTGAAATGAAGCCAAAGAACCCACCAATTGATGGTTGATGACAGACACCCAGCAGAACAGAATCAAGTCCACATACTGAAAACTCAAAGTCCTCACGAGGCAGCAAAAGAGTCAAGTCAGCGTGATAAATAATAGCCTCAATCTGGTTAATGAATGAGATAGTACACCACTTACTACACCAATACAACACAGAAAAAGACGCAAAATCGACCCATCAGCACAGCGACGCCATTAACCAAAATTGGAGAATGCACGACTAGATTGTGAGTGGAGGGACGGAGTGACCAAAGTTATTTAGCCCACCGCCTTCGGGTGGAAGGTAGCGCTATCCACCAACAGCACGACTGCTCTACGACCGACTTCAAAATCCCCTTCAACTAGGCAGACGGAGATATGCTGACTGAATGTCATCCAACCTAACCCGAGGACTGTCTGATCGAAAAATCTGCAGATAATGAAACCTCAGACAGTAGCAAAGCCCGAAAAAGACCCGTACCAGGGGCGGCAATGACAACTGGGTTTGCTAAAACGAAAAATTACTACTTCAGAAATCAAATATAGGACTGAAGAGCTAGGCGTCGGGGAAGAAGGAAGGCACATACGCCCACATGCTTCGTCGGGATAATTATACAAAATTGGTTGTTGTACACGGTTAACACATGCGCCAAAGGAAAGACGTTCTAATCGCACTCGAGATAGTGACAAAAATGAAGGATGACACGAAAGTTTTAAAACCCGACAAATCTAATCAATGTCATCATCGCGAAAATCGCCGTAGCGCCATATGTTTGTGCGGGTATCCATCGCTGCTTTTTGCGCTTCTGAGTAGTGAACGCAGAGGTCCGGAGGCATACGAGCGTTCTCCATGTAGGCCAGACCATCGCGCAACAGCCCCTCACCCACATCAACAAATTCCGGCGTTGACTGAGTCGAACTCGAGGCCACAGCCACTTGTTTTTCAGTCACGTAGACAACGGCGCTCTGAATGAAGCGATTGTTATCCTTTCCACAAGATGTTGGTGGACCTGGAACAGGACTCACGCGAATCTGAGGAGATTTCAAAGAGATGTCAATTCCCAAATTACAAGCGTCTGGAAAGACAGGTGTACTCTAAACTCACATCTTGGTCTAATATCTCGCGGGCGAGACAGTCCAAAGCAACCTCACGGTCATCGGGATCAGGAGGTAGCTGAACATATGCCAGACGGTATTCCGTTGCCAGGGGTTCTTGACTCGCGAGGTTTTTTGGCAAGGCCGCAAGTCGTGGAGCACTATCAGCACTGGTATCAACAGCCTCCTCATTACCAAAATCAATGAAGAGGACAGTCACAATCTTTTTAACAACACGGAGAATACGGGCTCGATACCAGAGATTGTCGTTGGAGAACCGAGCCGCACAGATCATGCCCCGCTTGGGCTGGAAGTCTGTGGGAGTCTCCGCAGATGGGAAGTTGGGTGAATTTAACTCGCGGTTTATGTTGTTAACCAGAGTCGTTTGACTGTTTAACTGAACGAAGAACCTAAAGGCGTTGCTTCCAGCGATTGGGTTACTAATGGTAGTCACTTGTGCAAGGTTAGCCGATTTCTAAATAAGTAGGATGAACAACAAATCAAAATTGACGGAATATCAATAATTTGCGTTTTTCACTTTCAACATACAAGTCGATCCAAGGCCGATTTTCTGATAGTCTCGACATCAGGGCACGCCTTCTGAAGATCTTTGACAAACAGTAGGCCATTTACAGCTTTCGAAGCATCAGAAGAATCTTGCCCATCACCTTCAGTAACATTAATTTCAGCAATCCATGATGCACAGAATTCTTTCGAAGACCACTGACCGAGGCTGTGCTCCTGGGCGAATGACTCAGCCCTTAAGAGTGAGGCGTAGTGACTAGAACGCTGAATATTCGGCGCTCGGTTCACAGTGGCATAGCCACGAGCGACAAGAACCACACTTAAATTTTTGTTGGATAGGAAAGGCCCTCCTTTCTTCCCCTTTTTAATACCTGTCGCAGTGACCTTCACCTCAGAGGGCAGGGTAATCCAACCAATCAAATTCCCCAAACGGTCCATCCCGTCAACCTCGAATTTGATCTCACGTTGCATAACTATATCATGAGTATATTCGCGAGCCTCGTCGCCGAAAGGCTCACCGACTTCTTCAGGTTGATTGGGCAATTTCCTTCGTGAGGGTTAAAAGGATGTTAGTGAAGAGGATGCAACTAACTGAATACTCGCTCAATGGAGAGGGAAAAACGAAAGCAACACACTTGAAGAACAAATCATAAACAAAGCGCGGCGAACATTAAACCTACTTTCGGATGGAAGAATGATATCCTAAAATAATGGGCATCTTAGCCAATAATTACAATGATCATGCATAGTGATTACAATGAGAAACTTGATAATGCAATTAAATGACTAGCTAACTACTAAAGAGGTCGTAAGAACGTTGACATCCTAACCTAGACGGCCGAGGACAAATAATCCCAGCAGCAAGAATAGCACAAAGCAGGTTCTCCCGACGAATTTCAACTCGCAAACGAGACGCCGAGGCAACAAACTCAACGAGGGCATCCGCAGCACCAACACGTTGAAGAGAGTAAAGAAATTGTCGCGATTTCGTCACATCGCCTAGAAGAAATCAAGCATTAAACCTAAAGCAATAAGGAAATGTAAAAAGGCAAAATACCAACCCCCAAGCTCCGAGAGCCGATGAATTGGCGCCTCCTTGGGGTCGAAGATACCAACAGCTCTTTTTTGGGCTGCAGCCTCCGCCGCTATGAGAGCATCGTAATGCCGAGATCGCGAGTCTGTCGCATTTCGATAGCGAACCACTGACCCAAGACCACGATGCACAAGAGCTTCAGCGATGTTACTTTCGCCAACCAGGATTGTGGCGCACACACGATCAGTCAGTGTGCTTCCTTGCGGTTTCGGTTGCACGTAGTCGATCTCCACCTTCACTTGCTTCCCTACCAACCGTTTTCTCAGAAACTCTCGAGCCTCGTAAAGATGAGGCACTTGGTAAAGCGGTCGGGAGACAGTTTGCTGTGGCTTGCTCTCCTCCGCAGCTCCGCGTGGCGGCCGCACGCTGGAGAGGAAGAACTTTCGAACTACACCGTCTTGACAGCGCACAAGAACGTTGTCCCCGTTGCCCACTTCAACCACCACACCTGTGTACTCGGTCTTCATGGATGGAACCTTTTTCGCATCCTTCGCGGCTCCTTCCGAAGCATCTGCTGACTCACCAGGCGGTGGAACGTAGTCCTCCCAGATGCGAAGGCGTTTTTGTTTAGCCTTTTGCTCGGCACTGCGATAGGCTTCAACCCCACCAGCCTCTGGACTAACAACTGCTAAGTTCCACTCCAAGCACCGCGCCAACCCTTCACGCAACAAGAAGAGGGCAATATTACCATTAGGATGAAGAACGCTGCCCACGAAGGAGTTGTTGCTCATGCTCTCTAGTATGACGGTAACATCGCGTTGCAGAAGACGTGACTCCACAAAGAATTGTGCGTCAAGAGAGAAGGGTTCGTAAACACGAGAACCCTCAACCATCTTCGAGCCTGGAGTCTTGATGCCTGAGAGAAGCAACATAATGTTGTAGTAGGTGGGAGTGACGTCCCCATCAATTGGACAGAGCTGAATATGCAACATGTTGCCATCACGAACAAACTCGACCACACCGCGAAGGTGTTTTCGGACATGGGTGTTGAAAAAGGCAGTGGGATCTGGAATGTTCCAGCAGATGTTACGAGGCGCGCCAACCATAGAACCAGACCAAATTCCTCTTCGATCGGCCTTGGCTTTATCCTCTAGCGCAATGAGTGCTTGCATAGTTGGATTCTTTTCGATCAAAGCCTGACTCATATTGCGTCGTACCTGAGCAAGACCCTCATCCACAAGGAGGTGGGTAAGATTCTGAGAACCAGGATTCTTCCCCAAAAACACGGATCCATGCACACGATCGGAAGCAATCTGGTTCTCGACAGTGTAATACACCTCCTTCCCAACCACCTTTAAGCGCACGAATTCACGCGCTATCCAGCCAAAAGGCTCATCAGAAGTAGGCTCTCCGGATAGATAGGGCCTCTTCGCCACCTTTGGGCAGATAATATTTGATAAAATCACTGTACGTGCCGAGGGAGGACCGTCCTGGGCGCGGTCACGGATGACTATAGTGTCACCGGAGATAACCTGCAATATAGAGCGACTTTATCGACTACGTCACATAGCAACTATTGTTTGGTGGAAAGTAAACAGTACAAGACTAGATGTAAGCAAAGTAATTAAGACTGATACGTCATGTAACCTGCGATCACAGTAGCCGCGTGATCTAAGCCAAAACAAGAGGAGTGTCAGCATATAGACCGAGAAACCTAGTTGTTATTCTAAGAGTCATAAATGCCTAATGCGAAGGTCTTGGAAACAATCGCACTATAATGGAAGGGAACACATAATTAACCATATTAAGCAGACCTAGGGATGATACTCAGCTGGGAACTTGATGTGTTATGGAGAGTTAGGAGAACCAAACCCCTTATGACCTCTCAGCAACAAAATGATAGTTAATTCACACGAAACACCCAATTGCCCAGAATACTACCCTTAGAGTAATGAAACCTTCTCAATCAGCAAGAATTCGATCGAGTTAGTTCCTGGTGCAGAGATTAAGCAGGCTAAATTACACGAGGCATCAAGATGGGTAATAGAAAAAGAACTAGTTACCCTTTGAGATGGGAAGTCGGACCACGAATGTGAAGGCTAATTACCCTCGTGCTGTTATCAACTAGCTCACCTAACCTACTACTCACAGAGAAAGTCCTTCCTTAACACTTAGGCAACATACATATGTTCACCTTGGATAATCTAAATGCTAGAGCAAAGTCAAGTAGTATGAATTGCCATTCGAGAAGCTAAAAAGCATAGCAAAGGACTGAACACACGACTTTGAAGGCAAAATGAGACCACTAGTCAGACACGTCTTTCGAACTTACAAGTTTCCCGAATCCACAGCAAACAGGCGGCCCAGCCATTGACATAAACACGTGGCAACTACAACTTACAAAAACTCCGACAACCCTCAAGCCTCTAGGTCAACTAATTAAAACAATTCAAAAAGTGGTTAAAAAAATTTAAACAAGATGAAAGAATTAGAGTAACTTACTGTACCACGCACTACCAAAAGGGTGACCCAAATCTAAAGCGTGTGTTTAATTCTCATATATGTGTAAAACTCAAAAGAGTTTCTTCTTCATTAACTTCACCATATTTAGCGTTTAATACTTTGTCCTAGAACTTCAAGGGAGAATTCAGGGTTAACCTTTAGCAAAACGTATTTAATTCAGTTAATTTGTGTCAATTTTCACGGAAGTTCTCTTATGGTTCTGATTAGACCCCAACGTTTGTATGTTTTTCATCGGTTTTGTAGCAACTCATTTAAGTATCTCCTGAAAGAATATGAGCTTGGAGTGATAGTTAGATCACCAACACGAGTGAAATGCAAGCGTTTAAAAACTGCGTTATTTTCTTTACTATGAGGCAACCGTGGAACAAAGGTGTGCCATTTTATTATGCGTTGACACTAACCAATGGCCCCCTCAATTGTTTTACACGGCGAATACGTGTTTCTTGATTAAGTTTCCTCGTAAGCAGCGATGAAGTAGACCATTGAGATGATATCGACAATATTGCGAATTAATACCACATAGTTGCAGTCAGAGCGTTTAGCTAACACAAACCTCCTAGCAAAGAAGCCGTCAAAATTCCCCGAGGTAGGAGGGATTTTGAAACGCACGCACTAATAAGTAAACGCTTGTCAAATCAGTGTCATAATCCAAGGGCTGAGAAGAGCTGAAGGATGAACTTGACACATGAAGATAAAATTGGAGGCTTCAAAATACGAACGGTCTATCTCATCAAGGTCACACAAAGTAAACTTCCCCTCCTGTGAAATAGGGTCATCGGAGCTCTAGTTCTTGCCCCTAAGATGCAAGCGGCAGGGTATTGAAGCCGTGGCTGTCGAATCTTGTAGGAGCTAACATTGTTAATTTATTGAGCCGTTGCGGAATCCGGTTGGTCATAAAACGTGCCTAAGAGTCAATGTTACCAGCTTCAGACCATCCTCTACATCTGATCGAATAATGCACTACCATCCACATGCTGTGATGTTAAGAGCATGTGCCAAAGCAATTTAGAGGTTTCAAGTATGAAAACGGGAACTGGGTAGGACCTCAATGTGTTTTGAGGGCTAAAAGCCAAGTGTTTGAAAATGCTTTCAGTGCCGTTTGTTCAGTGTACCATTTAAGAGTCCAGTGAATATAAAACGTAAAACTCGGAAGTGGAGTCAGCCTTTGTGTTTAAACAGGAGTACAATACCAGGGCCGAATGTGCATCAGCGGCATTGAGGTCTATGGACCCAGTAGTAAAAAAGCCAAAACCAAGAGTAAAGCAATTAAGAGTGTTAGAGACACTTTAAAGGGGGTTTAAGACAGGCATCTGAGGCGGAAATGGGTATAAGTTTAGATGGCACGTCGAGGATAGCGTGGAGCTTAGGCACCCCATGTCAATGGCTAAGCAACAATGCCACGACTACCAAAGTACTACGTAAAAGTCGTGTCCAAATGATTTTTGTAACACGTCAGTCAAAGCTCTTGAAGTTTATACCTAGCCTGCTTAAAGGCCCTTTAGTTTGATGCCAGACTGTTTGATCAGGTAGGCTCAAGGAGGAAAATTCTGAGCCTGTCTTTGACCATTTGACATCCATCGGATGACCTGGCATCCATGAATGCTTCGTAATGATGGGCATGAATCAGTGACAAATATAATGCTAGTCAACCGCATGGCCAACATGGTTGACGTTGCACTCTGGAGGACCGCAGGAATTTTCGAGTAGAAGATCTACAAACCTTGTCTCTACGGGAGGCAGTAAAATGAAAGCCACGCCATCTATTTCTGGATGGGACAGATTAATGGTAAAATAGTAATAAAAATAATAATAAAACGGAGCAATACATCTGTACTCTTCATGTGACAATGTAGCCAGTTAAATACGAAATTCTGTGGCGCCCCAAGCTCAATGAGAGGGTTTTATGTGCTGCATAAAGGAGACTCGAATTCAGGCCATCGACAGAGGTGAGCAGAAACAGTTCACACAGACATACAGAAAATGGGCGTGGGAAAGCGAAATTGGTGGTGGAAAAACTCCAAAATGTCTCAAAACGACACAGCATTACCACCCACAAGAAGAAGAGATTCGCGCAAGTCGGTAATTTGATGTAAACTGCCGATTAAGCACCCGAAAAACATTTTGAACTCCATATCTCCAATCAATTTCATGAGAACAAAGCGCATCCACTCATGCACATGAGTAAACACTTTCAGTTACCAAATAAAAGCACACCTCAATGCAAACATACATGTCATTAATTTTGCAAACACCTTGTATTAGTATATTCATGCACACATGTTTAATGTGTTTGTTTGTTTAACTCTAGGGCTCTATCATAGCACCGTCGCCTGGTGGATTGGTGTCGGGGTTAAGCCAGTAGCCACACGTCCTGTTATCTCCAATACACATCTTTTTACCAAGCATTAAACACTCCTTCGCCTTCAGAGGAGTCTCGGCACGCTATTACAAAATACACCCACGCATGCATACATCTTCATTATCAATTTGACGCAAGGCGTAGACATAAGAAGTTTGAAAAACAACATCCACGTAGACGCACGCATGCATGCAAAATTTTACCAACCCAAGGGAACACTTCATCAATTCACATATACTTGCAAACAATTTTGTTCATAAATTGCACCTCACATCAGCGCATGCATACTCTCAATCCATTACACTGAAACAAAACACTCTCGTGCCTGCACACACAATTGGCTTCACTCTCACTTCTGCAAAGCACACTCATTTATCGAAGCAGACACATCTGTGAGCAAGTACACTAATAAAATAAGGCCACATTTTGAAATTTATATTTGCAAGCACTTTTGCATATAGTTCATGCATGTATGCAGCGCCGCGCGACTTTACTGCAGACGAAGGAAGACATGATGTTCGAGCAGGGCTTGGGAGCCACCGACGTGGTCCAGAGGCCAGTCCACTCGGCGAAGATTCAAGGAGGTGCATCCCAGTGGCCTCTCTATCAACCAGCGTATTACCTACAAACAGATATTTGTAACTAACCTCACTAATACAATTTATACCCACAAGTCAATACATACACATCTGAAAATCAGCTTCACCCGTATATCTGTGTACACATTAGAGTTTAACGAATGCGCCGACAACTTGCATCCCAACCTTGATGAATACGCGCATATTTTAACGATTACACAAACAATGTATTGCATCTACACATCAGTGGACACATTTTTGTTGCACTTTACATATAAGATGACGCCCAAAATGGATCAAGACGTGGGTGCACACGAATACAACACATTGATATCCCCTCCAATCCAAAACAAAGTACAACTATATGCTTAGGAGTTACTTCCACTTTCTCCTATTCCTTTTATTACTCTTGATAAGAGAAGGTTGGATGCTTTTGGGCACCTTTATTACATTAGCTGTATTGTTGGTTGGTAGTACATCAATAGCAGCTAGGGAGAGGACTTCTCTACATCCGGATGACCAACTTGCTCGTTCAGGACCAAGTTCAAATTGTCTTCCCACATCTCACCTGCATGGTCATTTCTAAGGCACTTAAACACTGCATACCTCCTCGTCTTTTGAGCGCCGCTGTCTGGTGGCTTTCTTTCTTCCACCAGTGCATAGACTTTGTCTTCGTAACCGACCGGTGGAGCACCTTTGTAGGGTCATATTTTGTTGTAGTGGACGGTTATCGACTGAGTACAAAGTAGTGTTTTGCGAACGAATTAGTTCTCAAGTGAGAGAACCTTCGCTACACTGAAGGGTTTTTGCTTTAAGGGTGGGCTAACTTACGGTGAGTTTAGTAAAAAGATATCGGAGGGGACTCTCAGTTTGCGACCTGCGAGCAACTTGAAAGGCTAAACACTAATTAATATGTCTTAGACTTAAATCCTAATCTTCGGGTTGTGATTTTTTAGTAAGAGCCTTTAGTAGCCCTATAAGAGTGCGATTCGTTCTTGCCACTTATTCGTTATCTTGCGGGTGTCCGGGTGTTGTGCGTGTCCTGTAGATGCCGAAGGTTTTGCACAGTTGAGTAAAAGTCGGTATCTGAAAATAAGGCCTTAATCACTAAGGCCCGATTTGGGCACGCCGTGGTGACAGATCCACTGAATAAAGGAAATTGAAGCGATCTTCTCAGCGTCTTGCGACTTCATGGGTTCTGCTTCGGCTACTTACGTGAAGTAGTCAACCATAACCAGAATGCATGGGTTTCCATTCTTGGTGGGTGGTAGTGGACCCATGATGTCTATACCCACTATTTCTCCTAACTGCCCCATTAGCTAGGTTGGAGTAGTGCTGCCACCATGAGACAGGCTCTTTTACGGAATCTGCAAGTGACACGGATTTAACAAAATCAAGTAAGCTTGGAGTCAGCGGTGGCTACCAATGTCTTTTCTTTGAGGTATCTAACGTCTAAAAGCACAATATAACCCGAAAATGGCATATAACAGTTGAGGAATAGTTACTGTATCTACCTATCGAGAATAGGTTCAAAAAGGCACACCTCTGAAAGGCAGGATAATAAAAATATTCAGTTTCGTCGAGCATACCAATGTCATAGTGTCTAGAATTCCTTTTTCAACAATTTTCCTGTTTTTTTTTTGCTTAGAGTGCAAAGCTATGTTTGTAGAAAACCCTTCAAGTCTTATGGTCAGTTTTTTTAATCTTTCCACAGATACGTCGAATCCCGAGGGCTTGCTGGCATGGTTTTGTTGAAATCAAATTAAAGAGGCAAGTTATAAAACTCTTGTACGCATGTTTAACACTGTAGAAAAACCTGACGAGAAATACGAAAGAGAACTACTCGGTATGATAACGAATGCTTGTGCAGCGTTTGTTAGCAGACAGGGCCGGCCGCCAGGCTCGCTCGCACCCGTTGTGCGCCTCCTATTTTGAGTGTTGGATTAAATAGATTAGCGGAGGAACAAACACCTGTATCTTGTAATTGAGAATCTTTTAAATCGGTTCTTCTGCAATTATGATTGGTGTTGCTAATCCAGCAAGCTGCACACATTTACTTCGTCGACGTGTTTTAATCAGGTGGGAGGAGTTTAGGCTTTTGAATTAATATTTTGGGATGCGTATGTGCAGACGGCACAAATGAAGTAAACACCAAGTTGCAGTGGAACCAATTTATCAATATTAGATGCGTTGTGATTCAAGAGATTTTGGTGCTAACATCCTTTTTTTCCTCCAATTCTGCAATATTTACAGCACCTGATTTTAGTCAAAGGAACGATAGGATGGGATTGTAGGCGAAGATCATCGTCCCCTGTGGTATAAATTCACACGCGACTGACTCAAAAAGGCACGCCTGTGGAATATTATCTCCACGCTGCCATGTACCACCGAGGTGACGATTTTACGACGCTGACATTATGTAGTCTTCATTAGACGTGAGCACAATTAGCGATTCTTCCACGACGCATTACACTTGGTTCACTTTATCTGAACCCTGCCAACTTTAATATCATTGAACGATTACACAAATATGGAGAGGCAAATCAGGCTTCTGATGGCTCGGCTGATTACAATTAGTGATTTTAATGAATGAGGCCACAGAGAATAATCTTCACAGATTGGATCACCCCAGATTAAAACTTTTGACAACAATTATTATAATGTAGGGTTTTGTGCCCAAGTTGGCCGGATAGTGGGTGCTTTATGAAGGAGACATGCGCATCGCGGTCATGCCTAGTAGGTATAGGGCAAAAATTTGCTGGTACTGAGTCTTCTTCGAAGTAATCCAGTTATTTATGGCTATAGTAACTGATTGGGTGGTTATCAGTGCACTCAGAGCTATATGGTTTGGCTGAGGGAAAGCACAACCGTCTCCAATGCGCGGAGGTCAGGAATAAAGTTGAACTTCTAAGAAGTTAGACAGGACTGCCCTTCTGCGTTTGCAGGTGATCCAAATTTAATTGGACAGATTTACTTTGCCTTTATTAGGCAAATTTAATTTTAGCAGCCCTCTTGGCAGTTTTAAGCGATAAAAATCGAGTAATCTGCTTCGAGACGGCAAATGGCGTCTGGTTTTCTTCCTTTAGAAACTCATCAACTTACAATCGATGATTTTCTAAAAGCATTGCATGGGCGATACTTTGCTCATAACAGGTGAGAAGAATTTAAACTTCTAGTTAGCGATTCAAAATATGGCTGCTAACGTTTGGAAACTCTCCATTGTTTGGGACAATTACCCCTCCTCGAAACGTTGCACGAATAAAAGTTGGATGACCCTGAAAATCCGAGCTGTTTTCTCTATCACCCGGTGTACTTGCTTGATTTACCCTGTCGGCCCTAATAAATGGCATGCGAATATGTAAGGTCAGGAATTATAAAGCCTTAATTGACATGCCTCAGACAGTCGGTGCAGTGCCAACTACCTGGGTTGTCTGCTACTTCTCCCCTGTGATAACTCCACTCTCACTTCAGCACATGCCGCTTCAACATGTATCAAGCCTGTCAGCTTCAAACCTAAAGCAAACTTCAAAGTCAACCTTTTAGTCTGTCATAAAAAATGATGAACTATGAGACAACAGAAAGCACCGTCCATAAACAGGAAGCAGCATTAAAAATTAATGCCATCAAGGAACCACTCACAGATGAAAAGACGCAACAAGTTTGGGAGGACCCTCTACTTTACAGGATGTGCAAGAGTCGGGTGGCGTTAGTAATGGAGGAAAAAAGCATCGACTGCTGTGTAGAAGACATTTTCTAGCCAATGCCTAACTTTGATGGGGACGATTAAACAGCCTATTTAGATCTACATTAACTGGAAAGGGAGGGGAATATTCGATTCGTATGTCTTATAATAAACTATACTGGACAATCAGTTGCTGAAACTTAATCCGGTGTTTTAGATGAGAAAGTCCATTTTCTTCTCAACCCAGTTTCCGTTCGAAGTGAATTCAGATCTTTCGAGTGCTCCTTGGAGAAGCTCTGCAGCCTTACAAGTGAGGCAATGGTGGTCTCAATTTGCTACATTTCGTTATATCTCCCCAGTTCTTGATAACGTCGACTATAAGCAGTGAAATGGTGCCCCAGTAAAAAAATGCACCCTCAATATGATGGTTTTATTTGATATCAATTATGGTGTAATAACGACTTAAACCTGGAAAGAAACCGTGAAGAAGGTAGGAAGAATTACGCCACAAAAGCTTGCCCAACTGAAGGAGAAAATGTGCTTCATGGTAAATGCCTTTTTTTTAATCAGACTATTAAGCACTGTGCTTATAAAAGAAAACCAATCCAGTTGTCAAATTTGTCATTTCCAGTGTTTTAGCTCATATGAATGGACCATGTCGGACAATCTGGTCAATATATGACCTGATCATTGAGTTATTTCGTTGAATGCATATGCATATGCAGATGTGATTCTCCAGAAGTTCACTCGCTCCCAGAAGTTTCCTAAAAACTATCAATCTAAGGTCAAGATTAGTCAATAAGGCCAGTCAGTAGATGGGGCGGGAACCACTGAATGAGGTAAGCAGACATTGGATACCCACTGCTTGCCTATACATTTTGGTACTAAAAAAACTCTACACTGACGTCTCATCTACTGAGAGCTCAAAAGGCTCCAGCCCATAAATAGAGACATGATGAGTTTTGCTAGATAAGTAATCAAGTGGTACGAGTTGTTCTAACAATCGTCGATTGGATCACCATTGTAAACGGGGAAGAATTTCTGCAGCAAATTGGTTAAGCAATGCAAATACTTTTCAGCAAACTTACCTTTTTGTGATTAAGGAAATTCACTGCTTCTTTGGCAGAAATACGCCTAATGCAAATGCATCCTGCTGCCTTTCTTTCAATGTTCACGAATAGTCAATCGGAGGGACAAAAGATCCGTGTTTCAAAGTCCCGAAGACTATGGGTTCCAATAAAAGCCGAAATTAGGGCCGCCAATATTCTTTGCAGTCACCACTTCAACAAAATTCCTATCCGGCGGTCATCAGCCTAGACAATGCCAGTGTGAAATTTCCGATCCCTTCAGTCTAAACCAGCCGCCTAAACCTTTTATTGGCATACTATGGTGAGGAAGAAAAGAAATGGATGGTCATTTTAATCAAAGATGGGCCAAAGATGACCGAGAATGCCAAAAAAGGCGACTTATCACATTGCAGATTATCTGGATGGTTTCAAAGCTTAAATGAATGCGCAAGAAGTCATGGTTGTTTCCACTGCACGGCACATGTTACTCGTAACTGTTTCGGACGGAAGTGTTTCGAACTTCAAATAGCCATAGCTCATTGTCCTGGCTTGCGGGTGGAGTTTATAAATCCTTCCAGTGTTATCTCATCTCTAGTAGTCAACTCTAAACAAAAAGTAGAATCAGTGTGCAAAAACACTTATGCAGAAGCCATCTGCTATGATTGGGGAGGAGCATCAACCTGCGATCCAAAGTGGCAAATAACAATAAGGAAGCGCGAAAATTTAGAGCGACAATCAGCTGGATGATGTTACAAAATCAGTGGCTTATTTCGAATGACCTCAGCTGTCTCACCAAGAGCTACTTATTAATCATCTGGTGGATCAGATGTCAGCAGTCTGTCTTGAGCCTTGTCTTTCAGGAGGACGAGGTTTTGTAAATCCTAGTCTTTAAGCAAAGGCGCCTTGAAACTAGCCCAGGATTTTACCCAATTTTATCTCTTCAAGGGACTCAATAAGTAAATAGGGGAAACTGTTCCCACATTTTGTCGTACTCAACATCCTCATCTGATACATCGTTATGGGTGAGTTATTTCAATCATTTGTGCGTTTTATAACTTCCATCATCATTTGGTGGAATGCCACAAGGCATTCATGGTTCTTGTTGATGGAGAAAATCGCGCCTATTATTTTTCACAATTTGTTTTGCTTTGGATCTAAACGAATGCCAAATTTCTTATCCTTTCTTTCGCCTCAAACAATGCAACGCTGCAATATTACAAAATCAAAAAGCATGATTTTGTAATCTTCTTGACAAATTATGCTGATCAAGTCGTGTTTTAAGAAATTCACCTGACTAATTAAAGTTGTCTTATTGTGTGGGAAAATCCTTCCAACTTAATCGCAATGATTTAGCTTGCGACTTCACGGTTACATAAAGGAGTCTCACCTTAGTATTACTTCACCTGTCGTGAATTTGCATAACAGTTGGATCCTCTTGCAAGAATGGTGGACTCCCAGTGAGTCAAACCTAGACATCACCAAAGCGTCTTGGTGGGGGAGCTAGGATATTCTGGACTGCACATAACTCCACTTCGAAGGTAAACTGAACATCCAAGTAAAGGATGCATACGAGAGTCAGCGCTTCAGCACCAAATAAGGAGAAAGGAGAAGGCTCCCTATGAAGGTTTGGCCATACTGACAAGTCTTGACGTAATGAAGCCCTCCGAATACAGGTCATAATTAGGAATGGATGGGTAGTTGTTGCGAGCCAGAGTGCACTATATATATTCCCTGAGATGTGCTTTAGTCCTTGAGTGAACTCAAGTTTATCGACTTGACCTAATCCTAAACAACCGATTAGTGGAAAGGTTGCAGGTTAGTAAATCGAGAATAGGTGCCTACTAAGGCGTGTAAGAGTGTTCTTAAAGCTATATAGCATTAATGTCTGATAAACTTGGGCTTCTAGACAAACACTCGACTACCAAGTTCTCACTGTTTATGAAGTCGATGTAGGCGTTGATTTATGGAACATGACACGGTAATCCCTCTCATGGAGCCACCGATGGGAAACTTAATCAATCGGACATTATATATTGTTTTTCCGACCTCAAGTGGTATAGGATCGTAAAGAATAAGGAATGCACTAAAGCAATGTCTCTAGACGAAACCGACAAATGACTGCTTGAGAGATTCTGGGAGACCATACTACCCGTTGTTTAACGGCAGGCATATCATGCTTAACGGTAAGGTAGGTGTAATAAATCATCGATATGTCCTACCTTACGTGGACATTAAAATCCATGCCAGGACTGCCTGCGACAAAATTGAAACTGTCATTCCGACATGTGAAAACTGGCGATTGAGTTGTACACCATTTAGGTGGCCATGGAGTTCGTTTAGACTTCGGCATATCTCTCTACAACGTTTTGATGCTTCTGATCTGCCAGGTAAGCACCAAAGTTTATTTGCATGAATTACAGATCATGAAGAAGTGAAAGTCAGTCTGTCAAAGCGGTATCCTCAACATGTGCCCCCTCTGATTCGCCCACTTTTAAACCTGTCAACATAGAATCAAATACTGAGTGAAAATAAAACAGGCGTGTTAAAGTTGCCTGTTTGATGGATTGAGTTTACTTTGATTCCAAGGCTGCCGAAACATCAGAGAAAGTTGAAAGAGAAGTCGTAGAGCAGACAAAGTAAATGGGTTGTAAATGTCATCCATTTTCTTAAATGGATGACATTTACGGGCTTTAGCATTTAAGATGATTTGCTACCCGACCGTTTTCACATTCAACTGTCCGTCAGTTAGAGCACATGTCACCGCTCATCCATGAATTGATCAACCCATAGCTCCAAACACACAGGTAAGACTGGTATGTACTGGATACCTCGCTGTGATCTCGAACTCTCCCACGACCCCTTCGTTTTAGTCATTAAACATGGCACTTTTAGGCAGGCTTTTGTTACGATGGACACTGCGAGTGATTAGGTGTCTGATAGCAGGCCAGTGGATTTCCTGGATATGTGGCTGGTTAAGTCGCCATGACTTCGATCTCAACTACTTAAGAGAGACCGAGCGAGAAGTTGGGAAGTAGCTACGAAACCGGAAACGTCTGGACAGCCAACTAGAACTGTTTTGTTATTGAGACAGGGGAATTTAGCACATAACATAACACACATAAAGCTGGTGTAAACGTAAGTACTCACGTTTCCCGACTTCTAGGGGAGAAATGTTAAGTTAATTTGTCTGGCTTCTATATCTATAGGAAAGGCTTGTTCACTGTAAGGATGTCCAAGTTACAGAACTTGCAGCAGATAAAGTAATTGTGCTCTCCAGGCTACCTCAAAATCACATCGAATTCCATTTACACTGCAGACGAGTGGGTCAGAATTCGTTTACTTTACGACTCGCCACACGCTGACTGCCATTTGAATAGGATCATCGATCAGACTGCGGATAGGCCAGACGTCGCTTCACAGCAGATGAAATGATCTTAGTCTTTATCATCCACTCCCTTCTAATATTTGCAAGCCCTGGGGAAGCGAGGCAACCTCTGCAATTGTGCAAAGGTGAGGCAACGTTGGCGGCGGGGTCATTGGACGATGCAACCAGTTCATCGGGTCTTGCAACTTGCACCACCCAAAGGGAAGAAGAAGCAGCTTTACGACATCACTTAATGCTACAACAACCCGATTACAATCAAAAGGTCACACTCAAGTGTCCCATTTGTCCCGGCGAATCGACCAGTTCCTTCGTGTGGTATTTCCTGCCTCGTAGCACATCAGCCATATTCACAAGAGTTAGTGGACACGTTTCATTCATTAAGCCTGGTGGGATACCTATAAGTCGTGATCAGTTCTCTGGTGGAGCTATTCCGTGCCTCATTAACAGTACCAACGAACTCTTCATCCCCAACTTTAATAGCGATGTCCATGTGGGAACTTATTATTGTCGCAATGTGGAGGACAACCAACATCTAGCCAATTGGATTTGGTACCACCTCGATGTAATACTTCCACCTGAGACAGAAGGTTTGACCAAGTTAATTCAATCGGTTCCAGTAAGTCTACAGGGTGTGCATAAATTGCTCCATTTGAAAGATATAAATGCCATCATAGAAAACGCGGGAGCGGCGTTAAAGGCTGCTGAGGATTTCAGGGACTTTACAACTCCTCTTATGTCCATCACGTCTCGGCTAATACCAGCGGCAAAACCGATGCAGACCTGTGGCACTTTCAACCTTAAACGCTTCCGCAGATGCTACGTGACCATTCCGCGCATTCTTGCATCGGATACACGAGATTCCGTGTCAGCGGAGATGCTAATAACCTATGAAATGCTGAGGTCTACCTTTGTATCCTTCTACACGTGGATGGATGAGGAGGATCCAGTCACTCGAAGGAAACAACGCAAAGCCGCAGAAATACGGGCCTCAGAGCTGGGATTCGAACTCTTCTACGAAGGCAAGAAAGAAATTGCAACCAGTGAAGGGGAGAGGAAAGAAGAGATGTGGATGGAGACAGAAGAGGACATTTTAAAGGCGATTGAGGAGGAGAATAAACGCTACTATATTCCTTGTCATTTTACTTATCTAAAACACGTAAATCTCACCAATGAGCTACCGAGACCGTTCGAAACAAAGAATTTGCACATAAACCTCTCCTTTGAGGTATCCTGCCCTGAAATTGACTACATGGATATTGTCAATTTGGTCCTAGCAACAAAAGATACGCAAACTATGAAGAGGGAGATATTAGGATATGAGGAGAAGAGGTTCTTGAAACTTCAGAAGGTTGCCATTGAAGGCTCAGTGAACTTTGACATACTCTGTGGTACGGAGAGCGATACCATTAGTTACAACTGTACAGACCTCAAAAACCTCACTATCCTTTGGAAACAACCTAAAGGTGGGCGGCTTCGTGCTAAATGAGGAAATTAGGCTTTAAGTTAGTACTCTCTTGACTCAATCACTGCCACATTCAACGCGTAAATTAAAATCATTTGGGCACAATTGAATAGCACAAGTTTGAAAATGCATCAGGAAATAAGATTGGACTTGTTATTCATATTAAAGAATACACGCTGTTCAGTCTATCAATGGATATGCTTTAATTACATTCCATACATTACACCTAAGGAATGACATACATGCCGCGCACATTTCTCAATGAACGCGTCTTCGTGACATCCGATTGCAGCCTACGATTCGAACAAGTACGACGCGTGGATGAGGGCGTCTATAGCTGCTACAAACGCGACTTTCGCCTGCTTAACCAGTGGCAGCCTGAGGCCTTTGTCTCTTATCGCCTCAAAATTGAGGAATCTCCCATTAAGTTCCCCACGTCCGGAGATATGTGCCTTGGCTTCCTCCTCCTCTCCATTTGGGCGGTCTTACTTATCTTCGTTTGGGTGATACTTTCCATTTGGAGCCTCGAGATCAACCGCACCGCTATCGTACAGGCTGGAGAACGCATGCGTCGTAGAGATAGGGCTATCAGAGAGGGGATGAAATACAGACAATCCTGTTATTATTTTCTCCGTTCAGCCCATTTTGCTAGTTGTGGGAAGACAGCCTGACCAGCAGTAAGGTGCAGATATCAGATGACGCTTTCCTAGTTTTGAAGTGAGAGTATTTTGCTTGAGGCATTCTACTAGAACTGCCAAATTAATTGTTAAAATGTAGTTGTGATTCAACTGTAGCAACGCTTGGAAATTTAAAATGAGTTTAACATTTCATATCTTTTGCAAAGATTCTGTTCTACAAGTTAACTTGTCACCTCTTATTAACGTGGGCTTCATCATACCTCAGGCAATTTTTGATGTCTTCGCAAAAAGTGCTGATTGACATTTTTACGGCCTTCTAAATCAGACTTAGATTTGGGAGCATTCAACACAAAGGGTGACTTCAGGGTTATGGAAATATGCCTTCCCATCAATGGGTTGTGATGTGTTGACACTTTGAAAAGAAATGTGGGCGTACAAAATGGGACTTTTTCGACACAAAACTTTTTAGAAATTTACTTCTGGTTTCGTTTTTTCTGGACTATCAAAGACTGGTTGTAGAATTGCACTGTAGCGTTTTTGCAGTTCATATAACTCTTAAGTCTCCGCCGTTGTTCTTCTACTCTGCGACATGGCCTCTAGGCTAAATTAAAAACACCATGGCTCGATTTTCCATTCATAAAAGCACTTAATTTAACCCCACAGCTTTTAAAGCTGCCAAATTTTCTAATTCAGACAAAAGTGCATTAAAATTATTTAGGATACATAAGGTGTAAGCAGCAGGAATAAAAACATAAGACATCAAATCAAAGTGAGGAGTAACTCTAAATAACTCCTAGAAATGGGATTTCCGACTATGAACCAGAAGGCCAGTTATTCGCGAGCAGTTGTCAAATGGTGCACTTGATCTGCCAAACATCAAGAGATTCTATTTTAATGCTTATACAGAAGTGACGATTGTATTGCAAAGTATTTGGCGCACAATCTTGAAGGTGAAATAAACAATTGCTTTGACACGTCTTTTGAACTTACCAGTTTCACTAATCCATATTAAATGAGTGATCACAGATATTAATCGCGTGACACCAAATTCCTGACAGTCACAAACCTTTGTGTTAAAGGGTTAAAGCAAATCAAAGAATTAAAACAATTATAAAATTGAAACGATGAGAGAGCACCAAGCGAACAACACTGAATTTTAAACCGTACGAAGCCGCATTTATACTTCTACTTCATTCAGTGCATTCGATATGATTCAAGTAGTTCGTCCTAGAACTTTGTTCAAAAATTTGGGAATAGCCTTTCCTGACCTAGGATAAGAAGGTGACAAACATCCAGATTCTCAGACAAAGGATGCCAGTTACTTTTCATAGAAAGCAACTATTAGCACTTCTTAATCGTTTGGCTCTTCTAACTTGTGTTGCTTGATGCAATCGTCTGTACCTTTGAGCTTCCGCATGAAGTTTAGCACCCGTTACCAAGTTGATGAACCGCGAGTGTATAGCCATAAGGATGCTAAGCCAGCAAATACCTGAAAGGACACCTTATCAAGAACGTCGTTCTCAACAGCTACCACGGTAGTAACGACGGCGCATTTAATCCCTACTCTTTATCACACCCTTGTTGGGCACCCCCTTTTGCATATGAGTAGCATCTGCATACAAGTAGACATTCCGTGAAGTCAAGTTCCTGTATAACCGATTCCACCCACTTTTATGACTGTGTTCACTCAAGCACAGTACGTATATTAGAAAGACTAGATCACAATGGGCAGTAGTCTGCTTACTTCTCTGCTATTTTGTATCCCTTTTTGCACACGCTCAGTGCAAGTATTAAAACATTACCTAAAGGTAGTCGCTTTTCATTCAAGATCTGTAATGGCGCTTAAACTTTAAACTCATAAGTACCGCTATGGAGTTGGGGAAATCTAAACAAGCAGCAGTCGTTGTAGGTCTTAAGTGATCAGGCGCTCAAAGGGACCTGAAAAAAGGATCGGAGAACAAATGTTGCAATTTTACCTGGAGTTTTTACTTAGTATCCCCAATAAAAATATCTTTAGCAGAGAGAGGCATTTAAAGGTTGATGTGAAGCGTAGCTAAAGTCCATTTGGCCTAGTTGCCCGCACTCTGTTCCACCTCAATGATCTCGAGGGAGTCCTCACTGCTCGAGCTTGATATCTTGCGCCTTCGACGTAGAAGTCTACCACTCATCCAGTTGGTAACGGCGACCCTGCCTAAATGCATGAAATTTTTCCGAGTGAATGGAGTCTTCCTGGCCTTCTTTGCAAATCGCTTGAAATTCGGTCGAACTTGAGTGAAGGCGGTGTCGAATAATTTAACAATTGTCATGAACTTTAATGCTTCGTCAGTCGTGACATCCTTGAGATCAATTCGAAGGAACTGGCCTTCGAGTCCCTACAAAAGACAAGCTGGAAGGGTCATAGGATTGTATCCATGGTTCAATACTTCGTACGCAAAACAGGTAGTGCGTACGAGAGCCTGATGGTACACACATTTATAACACCTTTACATAACATTTAATTCTCAAAGTACTGAGCATTAATGACGCACATCAATCTGATCAGATAAAGTTTCTAGGTCTCACTTCCGTTACTGGTGCGCCTTTGCATTCTGTAGCATCTGAGCTAAATGGCACGAATGGTAAATAGAAGCGTAGTAGGAGGCAAACAAGGGAAACAAACGGGAGGCTTAGCGCTGACTTACTCTGCAACCAAGGTTCAATCACAAAATAACAAATTAATGGTTTAATTGCTCCATCACTCCATAGTTCTCACTCAAACAGCAACATTTGGTTTGACATTTCAATACTGAGGGCTTCGGTAATACCCAACTGCCCAAGGCCGCAAAATTATGTTGTTCAAGTACTGAAAAATCACCCATTTCACAGCATCAAGAATGTCCCATATCCTTACCGTGGTATTGGTTTTGAACAGGATTTGGTGCATCCAGCAGGACTAAAGAAGAGTTAGCAAGTAGTCAAACTCGCTACTGCGCATTTTCCCATTGGTTGGCATAGATGAGAGAGGTCATGTCACGACGGCCACTTTTGATCGTGCTCATGTAATACTTGACTTCGTGGTTTTACATCATGCCACTTTGTGAGCTTACTGATGACTTCACGGTCAACTCATCGTAACATCCATTTATCCCCTTTTGCCTCGCTATTCAATGCCAAACAGAGACTGCCTACACTTTACCGATAGATCAAAAGCCCTACAAAACCCAAATTCGATGAGCTATGGTGTACACCTGGATTAAGGAGCATTGACCGCTGCTTGGAAAATCAAGAAGCCCAGAGTGCCTACCCCGGTACTCATCTCGTGAGGTGAAGCTTATTTAATGCTATCTTGACCGGTCAGTTTCTCTGCGGGCGATTTCGAAAATTCCCAGGTTTATAAACACGTTCCAAGTCAATGTGTCCTATGAAAGTGGACCATTACCACCGCCAAATTAAAAAATACAAAAAGTGCGATTTTCCTTATTTCAAAAACACCCCAATTCAGCTTCGCTTCTTAATTCAAGCGACCTCCTTGTGGTACATGGTCTAGTACAACCAGCCATCGTAAAGCATCAAAAGAAAATAACTTAAAGTACTTTAATTACTTGATTATTTATCTAACTCTTTATTGGTGATTTCGCGAGTAATTAAACCTTCGCTTTGCGTACTCTGGCCGGGATGCATGTCGGCTGTGTATATTCTCCCCTAGCATCATGCCTTCATTCCTAGTTCATTTTTAGTTCAAAACCATTTATCGTTATGACTGTCCAACGATAACGCTCACAGATCATGAAAACTAGGGCTTAAAAAAGTACCCAAAATGTGAATCTTTCCACCTTTAGGTTTTGAGGCAGAGGGATGAAGTTTTGGAACCTAATTCACGTTAGTTAGCAAATTTTAGTTATCCACACACACACACCTTTAATTTTAATCAATTCAAGTGCACACTTGAACTTCATTGAAAAATACACGGTGAACAATTGTGTCTTATTAGCGTGACTTGATAACGTGGTACAAGTCGTGAAGCCGATTAGTTCAGATGACATCCACGTCCTTTAGTAACCACTTTGCAACGCGAATATTTAAACAAAAAGGAGAGTAGCAAAGGGTGCAATGTCTAGTACCATAAACTGATAACCATGTGTTCAACATTGTTAATAGTAACAAAATTTCGTCTGTCTTGGTGAATTATATCCTACAAACCACTTTGAAACATCGATTTTATCAGTCCATCAGAATGCAACAGCATTAATTATAGCGTGAAACTTTAAAAATCCACATACTTTTGGTGATTTGCTTTGAAATCTTCCGTAATCATGATCATTAATGACACGTAGGATGTGTTGGTGGCGGAAGTAATTTTCTAGTATCAGAAACAAAACTAGAAGTAGAACACTGACCACCAAGGTGAAGAGGGAACAAATGCGAATGATATCCCTGTCGTTTATATCGACGGCATTCCTTGCGTCATATTCTGGCCCTTTAGAATAAATAAATAAATAAGTTCATAAAGTCACCTCTATCATTATTACTAGTATCACTCTCACCTTAAGGACTTTTAGAGTGACAAATCGAACAGCTGCAATGACAGACATGGAGAATACCTCAACGCCTCTATGCGTGTCACTCGACTTACCAGTGTAGAAAACTTTGTATGTAGCACGGGAATAGAATGCGATAAGGTGGTAGTACCCATATACTTCACATGTAACATTGTAATACCCGTAGCAGGACTGAGAGCTAAATCGGTAGAAACCTTTTTCTCCCCTTACAATCTCTCCATTTTCACTTTCCGTTGAAGCGATCAGTAGGCGGTTCCAGATGGGGTACTCCGTAGTCCAACAGTAAAGATCTTGGTCCCCATATACATTCATTTCTGATATTTTAGGAATAGCTGGCGTTTCTAAAACCGAAAATTAAATTGTTTTCCATTAAATGGATCAGTTTGTTGCTAGACTCTGTTATCAGGCAGAGCGGAGCAAAGTACCCTACTATAAACATAAACAGTAGAATGCATACCGAGGAAGACAATTTCATCGATGGTTGCCCAGAGCGGTCCATCATCATCAACGATTGAACATGTAAAGAAATAACGACCTCCAATGACTCCCTGTTCTTTGAAGGAAAACAGTGATATCTTCTCAACCTTGTGTCGATATCCAAGTGGATAGATGAAGAGGTTCAGTGCCACATGTTGACCTATCTTTGGGGTGCTATCGAAAGCGCAGTGAACTACCGCAGAAGTGTCTACGTGTTTCCGGTCTCCCGGCTTCAAGTTAACCAATTTATTTGCTATAAAAGGGAACGAAGGCATGTTTATTGCCTAATACCCCCGATGTTCCAATGAACAAATTTATCCCTACTCTAAATACGATAAGTATCAAAAAATAGGAATGATAATATCACAGTTTCCAGCGTAACATCACCAAGCCAAGATCTTTCGATAGTAAGAAAGGTGAGTATAGATTCCTTAAAGCTCAACTGTGGATTTATAACATTTTAATAATGCAGAAGTGAGGCAAGCCAGTGGATACACTGCAGTGTTTTACTTGTTTGATTTTAGGATCATTAAATCTGGTTCCAATTCCTCGCCTACAACCAACCGCACAAGTTTTAGGTGGATCACAATCCTAGTCCACAACCTGGTCATAGTGAGCGACAGTAGCCGGCATGGAACTTTAATTCCGAGTCTCTTTGTGAAGTACAACTTACGCCTCACAAGAGCACTGAGAGTGACATTTTCTTCCCCAAACTCGGTATTCAAATAGGAGTTCCTTAAGGTGCAGAATATGGTAATCTCAGTTACGAAGGCCGAGGACAGAGTAGCACGGTTCTGTTTCTTGTTGACCAATGGTATATGAGTACCCCTGTAGAAGATGTCTATCGCATAATAGCCGGACTGAGAGCCTTTTGTGTCTGAGCACTCTACTTCCTCCCCGCTGATGAATTCCCTCTTCGCTGGGTATATCGTTGGACTTGTTGATAAATCTAAACGCGTTTATTTCCATTTTAGCAAAGTACCTTTAAGAGATGATAAATTATGCCGCTGAGAAATACGTACCTACATTTGATATGACAAATATCTTTGTCATATACAGGTCTTGTTTGTCAAATATGCAAATGTATGTACCATTGGAGGAGTTGGAATTGGAGTTGCCTGGAATTATTCGGTTGCCTTTGACTTGAGCAAGACCGAATTCCTGCACTGGGTAAAAATAAGGCTTCTCTACGCTGTGAATTGGGGGATCCAAATCACAAACAATTGTTGGAGTTTCCTTCAGCACAACAGCATAGGGTTCGCTCAGTTTCAGCCGAAGATCATCCATCTCTATTGACGTTAATGATACGCAGTGATTTAACCCCAATTCATTTTAATCAGTAGTATACAACAAGATAACTTACTGACAATAATTATGGATCCCGAGTACCTTTCTCGAATGTCTTCTCCCCTAAAAGCGCATGTTATTGTGCGAATGGTCCTTTTTTCCTCCAGTAAATCACTCGTGGTAGTATTTGGGGCAAGTTCAGGAAGATCATTCATCCACTTTTCGTTCCAAACACAAGTTGGCGTCTGTTCACCAACCAAGTAGGTCCTCTTCTCCGGATTTTCAATATTCAATTTCGCTTTTTGGTCTTTTCAGAGACATGGAAGCAAGACAAATACACCTATTATTCTTTCTTAAACTTGGTTCTTGGGTTACTAAGTCATTTAGAATTTGTTTCAAAGTTTGATTATCAAGAAGGATAAAGTTGGCTCCTTCCTTTGGAAGGTTTGAGGCATTCACAAGGAGGAGCAAAATTAAAAACTTCACTTACAGTTCATTGAAAAGCATTGATTTATCTAAATTTTGGTTCGAGAAATGAAGTTAGGAGAGTGTAACAAATTGTCAAGCTTACCAATTATGTAAAACAATCTTGAAACTGAAGATGTGAGGGAACTCGACCAACAGGAGCTGTTGTACTTCCCTGGTTGAAGATTGGATGTGTCAATGCTTGGCTGTTGCAGTTCGCTCGCATTGTCGAACAATTTCCAGTAGAGAACAGAACCAAATATTTTTTTGCTTATGCTGGGCACCATTGTACAGTTAAAGATAGCTTTTTGGCCGACCCGAAAAAATGTTTTTTTTGTATCTTGCACTATCTGGAGGCGTGCATCGTTCAGACCTAATTGCAATAACAATTTTACACACAGATATCGTAACAATTAGGAAACAGGGGCATTCATGCCAAACCGAGTACTCAAACTTAGCGGGAATTCAGAAGTTAGCACCATCGTGGTGGCGTTGCATTGCGTAAAAAGTAGCCAATGTGCTTCATTTATTTTAGCCAGCCCACACGCCAATATCATCAATGCGGATGATAAGAAACACTGACAATGGCAGTGTTAGATTTTAGAGAATGTGGGCACTAAAAATACGGGAAATGCTCACAGGACAAGTAAGGCTCATGATTTACGAAAATGTGCATATGGAGTCGAATGTGAAGAAGCAGCCTAACGCAGCACAAAAGGGTGACTGGGCAGTAAGCTACTGATTCGGTCGTTCAGCCACTCATCTACAATAGGGCATGTAATAAAATGATGTGAAGATCTGTGAGGCGATCATAGACATCTAAACGTTACTAATGACCGTGACCGTAACTGTTCTTCGACCACTACTCCTTCTGCCTCGACAATCGCCATCATCATCAACATTAATCTTGCAAGCCCTAAGCCTGTTCATAGGACGTATATCGCCTATCCCTTCTTAATTGTGCAATCTACTCATACCTTGCTGCATGACGAAACTTAACGGTGGGCTAATCTTTCGGCAGGAATAGAATTGTTGAGTCGTCATGCTTCAGAAGTTAGTGTGCACCGGATATTATCTCAATATTCTACTACTGGGCAGCATTGGAGTTTGAAACATTTGATTTGGGTTGAGTTAGAGGAGTGCATTAAGAAGGGCTTCAAAACTGGTGCGCTTAGCGTTTTTTGATGTGGTAAAATTTGGGTGGACCAGTTTAGCACGGAAGATTAAAAAACTAAGAGCAATGAAAGCATGCAGACATGCGGTTTTACTGGAAAAGACGAAGAAACACACCCCATGCCTCTCTTCAATCAACACATCATTTAAAAAAGCTCATCATTTGTATGCAGTTTATGCGATCAAATGATCTATTATTGCATACATCTTGGGAAACTCTCCTAAGGCTTTAGAAGATCTATTTGATCTTTCATGTACGAGAAAATCCGTATCACTTATAAAGTACTCTTTACTCGATGTACAGCGAATTTTAACCTCACCGATTATCCTAAAAACATGCGTAGCCGATATTTGGAAGCCGGGTACTACATATTTGCATTCCGACCGGCCTCGAAAAATGTTACCACTAGAAAAGCCTTTTCGAATTAGAGTTGGTCTCAAACCGGGCTCCTCGTTCATCCAGGGCACTGACCAGACGCACTTGGGCAACGTGTCTGAACGTTTGTATCGTGCCATAGCCGGTGGAGTGAACATTAGTTTTGTCGTATTAGCGCCTACAACATAGCATACACACCTTTGTCAAATGCGATACTTTCAAAACCGAAGCCAACTTAGTCTTCTTATGTGGCTGCGAAAATGCCTATTCATCAGCTTTACATCTCAATATGCTTAATGCATTGTATTAAGACAATAGTTGCCTAAAATTTGTAACTAGTTTTGCGGGCTTTCGGCCTTATATGATAAGTTATCCTCACTTGGCAGTTACCTACAATTGCGAACTCTTAATTCCTCAAGTTATCTACCCAACTTTCGAACATTCTCTGAGTCAGATTAAGATCCAAGAGAGCAATGACTACGTCAGCGAATCAAACAGAAAACAATGTGAATACAATGTTGCCGCTTTGTAGAGGAGCAGACTAAAGCTAATCTCTTTTTCTTTTCCTCAAGAAAATGAGAGAATTGATAAATGGGAGTCAAATTCTTGTTATATAGTCGTTTTCCTTTCGACAACGCCCATGTGATACTTAAGCATGAAAACAGGACCAGTGCAGACATCCTTCAAATTTGTGCGTAGACTCACGTAGAACGTAGAAAGTGATGTTGAGAGGACGTACGCCGAAGCGCTGTGAGTTGCAACTCAAATGATGAGCTCCTTCTTCAAACGTATCAACCTCGACAAACCTTCTGTGGATCTTTTTTACAGGATCGTACCAGCCCCACACAAAGTTGGCATAGTTTTTTGCCTCTTCGGGATGAACATAGCAGTGTATTTGATAACCCTTTTGATAGATATCGTAAACTGTAGCTGCATTTGTCGAAAAACTTATTTTAGAAAAATCTGAAAATAGGGAAAAGATGATTGTCCAACTAGATGTTACAGATCTACGTGAGAACTTTTCTTAAATAATTAAAAAATTTCATCATCATGATTAAGGTCAAAAACATGGTTTTATGGTTCATGATCAATTCTTTCATTTAAAAAATAATCTTTCGATTGTCAGTGAATCCATGCTATAATATACAACACCTGACACTGACTGTCAGCAAAATGCTCTGCTAATCCACCTATAGCAACTTGCTCCAATAAATCCTGTGCCAAAAACAAATATGACGACTTTGAGACCTGTCTTTGTGACCCATAAAGGTCTGTTTCTCTTCAGAGCCACCGACAAATAAGAATACTTGCGGTATTTACCAACATATTTTAAGTCCAAGTCCTTTTTCAGATTCCCAATCTTGAATTTGCAAGTGTAGCTGCGCTGCATCTCCTCTTGATTCCTGATTAAAAGTTGATTGTAGTAGGAGTTTGGCACCACCTCATTCGTGTGAGTTCCGACCCACTGAAAGTGCCTTATAAAGGCTTCGGTCATGTCTTCCGGTTTCAGTACACAGATTATTGTGCCAGTCCATCGAATGTCAAATGTATTCGAGTCTCTTAAAAGTTGGAGTTCAAAAAGGGTAGGGTCTGTAAGGGTAAATATTTTTATCGCCACAGGCTCCATTTAACCTGTTCACCGAAGATCGCTTAGCTATGGCAACAAACGGACTAGGTTATTTACATAGGACAATAGTTTAACTTCCAACTCCTCAAAAAGAAAAATGCTGTTAATTATCAAATATGTTGAACTCTATACTTCAAATACGATAAGTTAACTTTATTATACTGACTTATTTTAGTGGATAGGGAAAGGTACCTATGAACCACACTGTGGTGGGTTTGATTATGACATCCATTTCGAACAAAGAAATGATGATGTCAATGGTTATGGGGCCAGCTCTTTGATCCGAACTCAGCCGTACAACACCATCCGAGGTGTCTTGAGCACTCCCACTGGGAGCCTTTAGTCGGCAAGTCGGTGCGTGAGGGTCTAAGTCCATGAGACTCTCATTTATGCTGACGGAACAACGGAGGGTATTTGTACTGCCCAAAACGTACACCCCGTCTTCGTCCTTGGGTACCAATGTTATATTGAAGCGATATGCATCTGAGCGAAAAAATGCTGTGATTTATGTTTCGGTTAAGGCAGGGTTCAGAGAACTCCGGTGTTTCGCATTAGGTTCTTTAGATCAAGTGAATTCTTGAAAATATGAACAAGGACTTCCTTAATTGGCTGATAGTGATTAGTTTGTTAGAAGTTCTCTAATATGCCCATTAAAAACTTATCCAGTAGGGAGCAACGGAAGTTCTTGTTTCACTATTCTGGTCTGGTGTGAGTTGAAGGTGATGATGCATTTATTTTCAGTGTACTTTATGATTTGCATAGCACATCCCAATCAATGGAATAGAACTCAAGTTTCTGCGTGTTCTGAGGGTATTTGCGATAGTCTGTCTTGTTCGACATGTGAGGTGGGAAGTTTAAAAATGTTAACACTAGCGCAGTGGATGAAGGATGTTCCAGTGGAAGGCCATAATCACGTCTTTGGGAAGCTGAAACACTGGAAACGTTAGGCATGGAGTTAATTGTGACAACCGACATCAATTGTAGTCACGATGGATTGCTGGAATATTCAAGAAGAAAAGCAGGTTTAATTCCACAGACGCATTCAAAGGTGAAGTTGTCGTTTTCTTTAGTCCATGCAAACGTCGTGCTCCAATTCAGACATAATTAATGTAGGTGACAAGAAATAACGGCATGGCAGTGACAATGAGTCGGTACACGCACTTGTGGCAGAAGAGTGCAGCAATCAAGGAAACTGTGGGGCAGTGAGCATTTAATCGTATCTGAAAAAGTCTTAAGACCTGACATGATATGGTAGTAGGACTGTCAGCTACTCATCTTCACTGTGGCGGTTGTTATCATGCTACTACCAATTTCGTGAACACATCCATCCTGCAAAAGACCTGCCTCATCTTGTGCCAAGCAAATGGTGGAACCGCACAAGAAGACAACCTCTCTATTACACCGATGAGCACGATCGGTAACTAAAATAAATTTTTACATGCTGTGTATCCTACAGTGGTTCACATACATGTATAAGAATTTAGAGGGTCATGATATTAATAGAGGTATAAACTTACGTATCACTACGAAGCACGTCTCATTTGTTGGAGTGCTGGATTGCAAAAGAGGTATGGTGCAGGTCGCACAAAAATCACCTTCACCAACTTCGTCATTCAAGATAATCTTGGCTCCATCTATCAATGGAGGCGCCGGATGGTAGAAAATTTGGCTAAAACTCCACTTCACTTGTAATTCTTCTCCACTTAGTGGTTCGGCACCAATAACATGACACATTATAACCTCTTCTGAATCCTGACTGTCCAGAAGGAACAATTTTTTAGCGCCTTCTATTTGTAATTTGATTGTCTTAATATCTGTACAGGTAAAAATGTATGAGTAATTTTAAGGGTTGTTAGAAGTCCAATTAAACAAGAGATTTCTAACCGAATCAGATCTGAACATGTAGTGTTATTTTTTAATCTTCCACCTTCACTCCTTGTGCTGATTTACCTACAGTCATTTTTTGAAATTCAACCTAGAAAAAATGCGCATTATGTATGCATAGATAGTTTTTATGTGCCTACATAGTACGAATCCATTTCACCCTTTCTATGAGTCCTATTTTGCTTGCCCAGTAAAAAGTTAATACCATCATTCAAAATATGCTTTGTAAAACCACTTCTGCAGGAAATCATTTCACTCGTTTTAAATATACTTTTTAATGTAAATCAGTATACGGTTATAAATACTCCAATCTGTAGTTGTACTTGCCGATCGTTGGTATTGTTTCCCTACGTGAATATAATTGCTTTGCTTGATAAAAGACATTTATTTCGACACCATCACTAGTAGGTGTCTCCGAGCTTGTAAGTTCTTTCATTTGTTCCCCCTTCTCATCAATGAATTTGTAATAAGAATTGACCTCATCATCGCCGTTATGAAAGTAAGCTTTTGGATGGATTGACTTCAATTCTGGAATCGGTAGTTTCAGTCCTGTAGTTCAAGTTTTAGAAAGATCACCTTTTAGGCGCAATTTAAATCCAGAATGCCTGTAGGTAGAAGTGTTATCAAAAGGCGTCAAAAAGGACTTCGTTTGCTAGAGTGAACATCAGTACAATGCGAGATTCATCTCAAACCCCCAGAAGACACCATCAACTGGAAATAACACATAGGCCACGGCATTCCCTTTTCTATCAAAAACCTAATTCTCGATCGTCACTTTAATTCTGCCTTCGATTTAAATTGCTAACGCAACTAAAATTGCAGTCAGTGAAAAACCTCCTAAGTATTTTCTGTTCTTTGGCAAGTGAGTAATTATTTTGTAGTACACCACACATCCAAAGGAAAGGTAGACAGTTAGAGGTAAAGCGACGCACGCTTCAGAAGTGTGGGAGGGGCTGTTAGCAATCTTGTAAAATAATATGCTAAGCAAAAGGCATGGCATCTTGCATCAAATGAAAAGAAGAGGTAGATAAGGTAGAATAAGCACCTCTGCTACGAGTTTTAATGACAGTTAATGAGGGCATAAATAAATTTTTCGCTAACAACCACTTTGCTAGAAAGCTTTTGCGACACATTAATTGTCGAATATTCTAATGAGTAACGACACTTAATCCTTTGTTACTATCAAGAATACAAAGATTTCTTGTACACGACATATTAACCTGGTAGTGGTACACCATTTCTGGCCAGAACTTTCTGCTACCGCTAAAATGCCAATTCTGCTGCTTTTAAACTCACTTAAACTAGGCTCCTAAAATAGGCAAACTACAAGACATTTCGGCTAGTGAACAATGCCTTGCAAATCGCGCCTTACCATACACAATAACATCTCTTCTGCTCAGCTCCCCATAGTGCGATCCAGTGAGTAGGAAGCAACGGATTGAGTAGATCTGAGGTACTTCCTTCTTTTCATTTGCTCTTAAAGTTATGGAGACACCATGCGATGCGGCTAACATTGAATCATCTTCGTAAATCACCATCATAATCGAGCCATACGCTTGTAACAACTCCGGTCGAGTGCTGGTGCAGGTGAATTCGTAGTTTTTAGCCACAAAAAGTCGTCTTACCACCGGTTCAATTGTTACATTCAACTTGTTTAAGGCTAGAAAACATTTTGGGTACTCAAAAGTGATTTTGATGGGAAAAAGGACCGAACATTTAAGGCTAATCTTCTGCTCACGGTAGATCGTAAAGCTAATAGGTATATTCACAGGATCTCCATTCATGATTCTTTCACAATACAGTCTGGTTGAAAAGGAGTGGGTAAAGTAACTCCGGAGAGTCACGCGTCCAGACTGGGTGGCGAGGTTAATCATCTCCGTGAAGTAGCAACGATAAACTGGTGTTTGTAGGCCTTTACTGTCGTTCATATAAACCCATAGATCCTGCTGAATTTCCGGAACAATTACATTGTGGGGTGGTTCGATTATCTCAGGATATTTTAAGGTGTCTAGAAATTGAAATGAAACCGGAATAGGTACTCTATCAATTAAAATCGATTAATTCCTTTTGTTCAGCAAGCGGTATCTGTTATTCAAAGTATAAGTCGATTTATAAAATGGGTAAACTATACCAAAAGTCTACTAACACTCGACAAAGAAAAATGTGTTCACATAAAGGGAACGCTTGAATGACTAGTGAATTTCATTAACTTCAGCCGCTGAACGCATCGTGCGCCAGGTCAGCCACCATGAACGAAAGCGACAAGAAACAGGAACGATGGTAGTGTGCGTGTGTAGGAACAATGATTATCGAACACAGAACAGGGTGTAGTAATGGAAGAAACTTCTTCTCACTGCATCTAAAGGTTAGTAAATGTTTTTGACTGTAATTGCTCTCAGACTTCCACCACATCGAACATGCTTATCAACACCACGAACAACAGCGGCCACATTATTACAGGAGCTAGTGATTTGGTGAAAACTTGGGATACCTAATAGACTATGGGTTGCAGATCGCCTGCCAAATCCTAGACGTGGGATACATACAGTCTGTCATGTGACAGGGCACCTTGAGGGACAAAAATTTTTCTGTGAAAATGTTCGGAATCACACCACACTATATAACAGAGCAAAAAACACTACACCACAGGGCAAAACAAATCTTTGCTAGCACGAATCTGTGATTTGAGAACGTTAATGGACATAAGATATCACCATAGCACTTCCAATAATGAGCAGCACTGGGACGTGGAAACAATTCTTTAGCGCCTATTTGGGGAAGCATTCCAACCAGGATACGGCGAAAGCTGGGCAGACCACTTTAGTGAGACATGAAGAAAGCATGAATGGGTCAATGGAAACGACGAAATAAAGCAGCCTGTGCGAGTTTGGCTCTGCCAAAATGATAAACCTAGTCATCCCAAAGGTGCTTTAAATGCATTCACCGAGTGCTTGAACGTGTTTCGTTCTGCCTTCGGCTTAAAACACCGGCTATTTTGCATCATTGAGTAAATTAACATGCATTGCATGAAGTAAATTAAAAATTTAAAATGCATAAATTATTAAATAAAATGCTCCGTTCTCACTGAAATTTATCACTCTCACTCGAAAGTCGTAGCACTGAAGGTATGATATCTTGCGTTTATAAGGTGCCGCACTGAAGAATTCCACTGCGCTTGTAAGCCAATTCCAGTAGATCATGGAGTACTTCTTTAGCTCTTGGGTGACGTAATCACACATTAGTATGGGACATCCGCTCTGCATCTGACGATACCTCAGCAGTGGCACCACCTTTTGATAAAAGTCGTTTGGTAGAAGGTCAATTTCGCTCTGGGTATCTATTATGCAAGTGTCTTCTTGTGAAGCCTCTGAGTTTAGAAGTACGAGACCCCGTTTCAAAAGAAAGGAGAACTTGACTGTCCGTCCGATGCTCATCATTTTGTAGGTACGGTTGCAGTAGCAGTCGAATGCTTCGAAAAATGCCCTAAATTCATCGATTCTGATGGTGTTGTTGAAACTTGGTCCATCTTTATGAATGCTGATACAATAGACGTTACAAATTTGTGGAGCTATTTGCTTTGGATCGGCATCCATCCACGCTACGCCAGGTTTCCGGGAGTAGGACGCTCTTATAATATACATGTAGTGCAACTTGGCAGTGAAGAGCCGAAAATTTGCTTGGGCTTAAAGGAAATTATTTGAAGGACATTTGAAAAGATGATCATGAGACACATTATCCTCATTTAAATTTTTCTAAGCATTTCCCCTTTTTTGCCAAAATTTATCTTTTTTGTGTAACTCGCCAGTTTTGTCATCAGATTCAATCACCGCTAGGTTGCTGTAATTCTACCATTTAAAGTACCAAAATAGTCCTCATACCAAGGAAATGGATCCGAAAGTGCTTTTCTTCGCCCTTCTGTTCTTTATATTTGGCAAAGCAAGAAACCTCGACTGTCCCCTCTTTTGTGTAAATACTTATCTTAATAAAAGGACTTTGGAATGTAATTTTTCCACTGCACTGGATATCTTGGGGAGGAATTTCAATTTGACCGACGGATGCCCGCACCTCGATGTCATCCATGTGCTCTCCAAGGATGTAATGCTGGCGATTATTTAGCAGTTGTATTTTAATTGCCGTGGACACTAAAATAAACGAGATTGTTATTCCTACTATTTCTCTGTCGACAGTACCTCTGCAGACGTAAACTCACAGTGTAGGAGGTGGTAGAGAGTTGCTCTGACTGCAATAGGACCGACAAATGCAGCGCAATGAATGGTGACATTTTTTGTAGAGGAGTCAACTCTTTCATTGAGGACCACCTTTCCAATTTCGGTTAGGGTTACCCAGAAGCAGGCATATCTCTCCATATCTGACATTTTCAGTATCGGATCATTAAGCTTTACAACGAAGGGGATAGTCATTTCTTGATAGAATATTTCGAATATTCTTGAACCTGTAAAGGTATATTCAATCCACGCAAAAAACATGTGCAGGACTTAGACTGATCTGCTACCTTAAACGTCATTTAGTTTGTATGTTGTAATCTCAATTTCTTATCAAATACAGATAAACTTGGATCGAATACAATCCACAGCGGCAAGGATTGCTGTCATTTGGGTACGAAATGGAAGACAAACGTACCTAGTATGACTACACCTTGAGAAAATTCATTATTTCCGCATGTTATATTGTAGTGACCTGGAACTCCGTTCAAGAGAGGATTTATTGACGAAATTAACGTCTTTGACTCCACTCTACAGGCCCCTGGGTTGGTCAGGGTTTCGAGTTTCAGTGGGAATTTTGATACACCTTTCAGGTATGCCGAGTCAAACAGGGGGTCGTAAAACACTTTTTTTGCTCCTATGACATAAAATGCTCACATTATTATTATTCGTACTACCAGCGTCACAAAGAAGCGGCACAAGTCCTTTGCCGGTTATTGATGAATAGTTTGATGAAACCGTGAATAACAAACAAACTGATGGCCTTCAAAGCAAATTTACAAAGGCTGTGATCCAAAGATGACTAAATTCTTAGTTTTTGAACGAAATAAGTTCATAGGAACAATAAAAGGCCTGAATTATGGTGGTTGATTATCCCCAAGAAACCGGTTGAAGAACAATCTAAGTTGAGGAATTTAAGGAATGTGCTAATTAAACTAACTGATTTTTTTAAAGTGTACATGGAACTATAATTAAATGTGGTTAGAAATGCTAAAAATGACATAAAATAACGATCACTATATTTACTTATGATGGAAACTGGGGTGCTAAAATAAGTGGAATTTCCTTCATATTCCACGTCGCATTCTACTCTGTCTTTCATTGACGTTGAAGTGGCACTAAATTTGGCATAGTAGCTTTGAAGAACAGTTACACTCGTTTGATCACTGCACATTCGACACCGGAGTAATTTGAGTTTCGTCCCTGTCGGCGTCAGAATGTAGCGAACATTCTTAGCTGATCCTGTATCCACTGCATACTCGCTGTTTGGGTACCAGTGGAAATCCTGTGTAACTAAGATGGTAACAGGGCTGTTTTACTTCCATTTTGGTTAGTAGACGAACACGTCCATGCAAGCTCGAGAATGCCTTGCGGTCAATGGTTAAGAGGGAATCAAGACTAGCTATGCAGCTTTAGGCAGCCTGGTTTAGAACCTTCCATTAATCACTTTGAAACGGAAGATGTGTTAAAGCCCTTTGGCGTAAAATTTCCGAAGTTCATTGCAACTGCTTTTGTTTTTGTGTAAACACACCTCTATTACTTTTTAAATGATAGAATGAAGTAATGAACCGGATGCATGTAAGGATCATTCTACGATTTTAGTAATCTCATTAAAACTAGTAAAGTAAAGTGATTTGGCTGATTTTAAAGACATTATGAGGCCATTGTTGATGCGGTTCAGTTCTACTAGTTTATCATTGCTAGGCATCAGATTAACGAGCATTTTGACAAGAGCCATTCATTTTAAACCAGGGCGACTTATGCAGCCTCCAGTAACGACGAATTTGATGGCCCTCAATTCATCAACTAGTGACAGCATATTTTCCTATTGTATTTTTCTAGTAATACTCTGGTCTCGTTGATATCCTTAAACAAGCCGGCTTATTCGAAATAAGTGACAAGATGTAGCGGTGTGGTGCTATGTGCAAAAACAAATCCCGCCTTGCCATATCCCTTATTCTTGAATCCCGGTTCCAGCTAGACGCGTAGTCCTCGTCCGATTTTAAAGCAATTTATAAAATGGGCAATCCATAAGTTGGTTTACTTTTAAGCGTGAAAGCGATCGCCTTGAAGGGCGATGCAACGTAGTAGCGGAAGCAGCCCCCAACGCCTGCCTCCCACGTGATGCTTGCATTCTGGATCTGAGGGCTTTTCTTGCCAAATTTTTCAGCTGGGCGGATTTTTAGCCACGTGAATGGATGCTCCTCCTCCTTCAGCTTTAGGAAGAATCTTATGCTACCACCACTCCGCGAAGAGTAAGTCTCCGCCCTTGGACTCCACTCTATATTGATGTCTTTTGGATCTAAAAAAAACGTCGAGTTCATGAATGAAACTTTCTTTTGCAGGTTCTGACAAGTGCTGATTATGGCTTTGTTAATAGCATTGAAAATGCCATCTTTTCGTGCTTAAGACAGCTTAAAGTAAACCACGATTTTTTTTCTGACACTGTTACAGACGCCTTGAATCAAACCCGGATCCCTAAAACCATGGCATTTTTTCCATTTTCAATTGTCAACCGCAGGTATTTTGGACTTGTGCCTTTTTTAATAAACCTCACATTTTCATGCTCAAAAGTAAAAGAAAGTTTTGAACTCTTTTTTCTCGAGACAACCATGTTGATTAACCATCTTTTTTCCACAGGCATTTGAAGTGACTGCTTAAATTTGGTTGTTACAGCTGATTGGCAATTAATCGACTGGAAGAGTTGCCGAGAGGTAAAACAGCAGAGCCGTGATTTTTTGCTTCCCGTTATGAAAGAAAAGAGGGCGTCCACTTATTCATGTAAAAACAGCTGCTACACAGTACATGAAATCTGTTGACACATTTTATTGCAAGTTGAAATGGTACCTAACACTAGTGGAGAAATAGGTCTGTGTTTGTAAAGTGCATTTAAAGTAGTACTCTCACGGTTAATAGAACTTTCGTTCGTTCAAAAGTAAAAATCTTACCCACCCACAACAAAAACGGTTTGGCGAATACCATTGATCACACAATGCACCACTTCATTCTCGACATCGGCTAATTTAAGGACACTGTCACAAGTGAAATCACGTGGCATTTCCTCCATTAAATACTTGTACACATATTTACGGCCCAGATCTTTCTGCGAACGACAGCAAAAGAAACCAAAGAGTAGGAGGATAAACAGGTTGCGTGCATAGTGTTCTGTAATATGCTGCACGAGAAGCATTGTCGTAGTCTGAGACAGATGGAATTGACCAATGGGTTAAAACTTTATTAGCCGATTCTCTATTAACCTAAAAACAATGTCTTTCGAGAATCGCCACTAATAAGTCTGACCACCACTTTAAGGCTTAATAAAAATCTAGCTGACAACCTACGCATGAAAATACAGCAGACTTATTGCATAGCGAATGCTTGAATTAACGGGAATTTTGAAGCAAACAAAAAGGGGGAATATAAACAACAATGCGGGAAGTCCTCCTAAAAACTGCAAACGTTTTGCAATATGAGTTAACTAAAAGTTATACACACATGTAATTTATTTTTAAAATTATGGTAAATCAGTAATTAAGAATAACTAAAAAAGGCCTATATTTAAAATTGTAATGTCAAGCCCCATATAAGCTTTAAATGCCAGTACACCCCCAATGAGTAAAGGATTGTTCATACACTTTTACCGTTGATGCTTTGTTTGTTTGATTGCCGGTTTCGGTTACGGTTACTTAGGTGACCATACTGCCATTGGCAAGTGGGCTGTCCTCCGGGCGATGCCATCAGCTCTGTTTCCTTTCTGTTTGCTGAATACATTTGTTCTGCTTGAGCATTATGCTTTTCTTTGCAATTGACCCCAAATCTTTGTCTTTAGCAAGAATGCCACATTTTTTTCACACAATTAGTCATTACTACCTAAATGTCACAGTTGTTAACAAAACTTCCGTTCAATTCATTCCATGATTGTCAATCTTATCTTCAGCTAAGTTGTCGCCATTCTTCACAAATAAAGGATGCGTTAGGTATTGCACTATGATCTATTGTAGCACGTTCCCCGTTCATATTCATCTCTCTGAAATTTATACCCTTTGACCAAACGGGATGGCTGGATTAGGACAAGTATGTTTGATAGAGTCAATTAGAATCAATACAAGCGAAGGAAGATCGGGATGATGAAATCCTTGCTGCTTCAGGGGATTTTTACCTCTCGAGCTTTTCAACAAAAAAGTACATTTTAACAGTGCATGTATTAATCTGCCTGTAGTCTGTTCTGACGCCGTCTAAGATGTTCTTCTTATAGGTTGCGCATGATGATGTCATCTGGCAGTTTCCTTTCTTCCCTTAGTGCATAAACTTCTCCTTCGTATCCGACTGAAGATGTACCATTATAGATCTGCATCTTGTTATGGTGACCGGCTATTGGCCGAGCGCGGAGTTGTGAGCTGGAGACGAAGTAATTTAAGGGTGAGGGAATCCTCATCACTTGGAATGTATTCTTACTCAGTGTTAAAAATTGAGATGCATCCCGGATGAGGTGTCGGATTGTGCACCTGTGTGAAGGCCCCTTCCTCACAGGCGTTAGTTCGACCGTGAGCGTCTACGAGCGGTGTTAAAAGTTGTTCCTACGATGGCTGCTAATTCCGTGTTTCGTAGAAAAGCATTCACTTTACGACCTGTGAGTATCTTGAAGCGTGAAACGCTGGTTGATGTGTGGACTGCAGTCCTGTGCGCGTGGAGAGCATGTTTTAGGGCAAAACCACGGTCTTCAGGTTGTCAACCTTAATGAACACCATCAGTAGTCCGATCGGACTACAATTAGCCCTATTTAATGGTCAACTATCATGCGAGCGCCCAGGTGCTGTGTTTCTTTGAGGTTCTGAAGGTCGTGCATAGTTTTGTAGAGTCGGCTTTCGAAAGTTGAGCCTTGATGACTGTGGACCGGCCAGTTCAGCCACCCCATAGTGACCAATTCAGTGTCTTGCGTCTACTTGGGCACAATCAACCATAATCAGAATCTATCGGTTTCCTCTCTTGGTGCGTAGTAGAGGGCTCCTGATGTCTATACATACTCTCCCTTCCCTTATAAGTGCGTGAGAGAAGTTGTAATTGGAACACGAGTACTTGAGATTTACGCAAGCGCTTGATCTTATTGTAATTAGCTCTAATGATGAAAAAACTCTCCACTGAATTACCAACTGAAGCATAAACCTAAAACGATCTTAAAGGCTCCCTAGCGGGTAGTTGCCAAAGCCCGCATGCGTGGAAGGAAGGTTAGTTTAGCATTGCGCCATCAGAGCCTCAAGTAAACCCGGCCTCCATGGCCCAGACATTGTATTCTTCAGTATGCTGTCAATTTTGCCGTCTCACCAGAAAACTTTGTCAAATAAGACAATTTCTAGACGAAGAACATTCTACACACAGATAGTTGCTTTGAGCCAAATCAACCTGTTGCCAACACGACTTAGTCCCACCAGCCCATTATAACCATACTGAGGCCGTCAAATATTCGTAAAATTTGGGAAATTGAAACGTCGCACGGGCGTGACGGCGGCGACGAACCTTAATAATCAGAAGTTGACCAAAGGACTCTCACCCTCAACATAACCTAAAAGGACCGATCTCCAGAATTTGGATCCGCAGTCTTCGTCTGACACCGGTTGTGATGCTATAATTATGCTGGTCTCTCTTCGTCTTCGCACCTTTTCCTTTCCCTGTTAACACTTGCACCTTTTATTGCTACTTTATACGCATTAAAGACATTCAAGCTCATCCTATTCTTAAGGAAATGAAAGTGGTTGCCTGGATTTTACACATGCTTTTACTCTTTTCTGTTTCATTTCGTTGATGACGTGCGCATACACAGTTGTCAATTCGTCATGCTTGATCAGTAGATTTGAATACGGGTTCTAGACAACTCCGAATCAGCAGCTTAGATCCGGGGCCACCCCCGGCTCTGTCCGATTTGGACAGACTCCGCACACAGCTCTGCGCCAAACGAGGTCATGCTTCGTAAATACTTAAGTCAACTGACAATTTTTACTCTTCTTTTTGATTTAACGGTGAATTTTTGAACCTCTCGATGCAAAGAGCACAAGCTCATCTTCGGTTTAGGTGTTTAGGATAGATAGCGTTTTCGCCCGAAAAGCAGTTTCGGGTAGGTACGCGCATGCATATCAAAAATCGGAGGAGTTTACGAAAGCTTTAATTTGCGCTAAGGCACAAAAATAATTCCATTATTCACAACGCCGAACTAAGGGTGATAACTCTGACCATATTTAATTTACTCTTCATTTAAGCTAATTCCCAAATTCTTCCCAATTAGCCATCTATCAACTGGCAACAACCCGGTGCCATCAAGAGACTTTGATTTGACCACCTTCACAATGCCTTGATGCAAACTTTTGAGACGCCTAAATGCCAGGTCCTAACCCATTCCACCTACCCAGCACTGGTTTTATCAGCAAACCACTTCACCCGAGTCACTACTGGTATGAATAAGCACGGAGCATTCATCATGGATTACGCGATGCAAATTTATTCCCCATTTCCTTCTTCTATAAGGCCCCAAGACACCTATTAGAATGTTTTATTAAAGGTCTAGACCGCTGTCTTCAGTCCTCCTTAACAGCAAATCAAATCGTCTGGCGTAACTTGGCGCGCGTAGAGTGCAGCCGAACCAGATTTACGCATCAGAAATTTGCGTTCCTTGAGATAAACCATGACCACATGTTGATCTATTGCAGTTCATATTTGTCGTTTTGAGTTTTGATATTGCCAAATAATGTGGATTCGCAGGCAGTCTTAGAATCGGACCCATCTTCAGCGCGTTTGTCAAGCATAAAAAGCTGAAATCCTTAAGCGCAAGCAAATGCGTCTCGTGGGTAGTCTCACTATCCAAACAGAACCAACGCCACTACTAATCACCGCGGATAGGTGTAAAAGTCAGAGCACGTGTGCCAAGGTAAGGAGGCAAAGGTAAGTTCCTCAAAGAAACACCTGACTGATGTTCTGTAGAAAATCCCAAATTCATCCGCTTCTTCAGATGAGCCCCGATTTTGGCCTTCCATCAAGGTAAAAATTTCTGATGCATCAGCTTGTCGCATTTCACAAGGCATAGCTTTTTCTCCGTAAACACGACCCAAAATCTGAACACACTCGTCACAGTCATGGCAAACAATTCAAGCTTCCGTAACCTAAGATGACATAATATTCCCAATAGAAGAGAATCTCTTTCAGGTTGTTCATCGAACGGGTGTAACGCTACGAAATCCATTCAACACAATAAATTTATCTTATAAAAGTGCTTCTATTTTAATACTTATCCTTAAAAATAATACAATTTTTTCTCTACTTGGAGGCGAGTCACTGTGGCCCTCCGATTGCTGGATGCCAATGCTGTCAAGTGCGGGCAAGTCGATCATTCTAAGGGCTGGTGCGCCTCAGTTCAGATCTGTACTGATAATTCTGCGTTTTCATGTGAAGATAAGGCTATAGGTACGAAAACATTAGGAGATAAGCGATTTAGCATTTTGGATCTGCTACTTTTGTTGCTACTAATATTGAGATTTCAGCAATACATTCAAGATAACCTAACCAAATTAGGGGTTTGTAGAAATTCGTATCATTTCCCCATTTGATATTTACTTCTAAAGAACAGCCACAGAGAATGGAAAATTGTCGGTTGAGTTTGGAAAATGGTTTTAGAACATGAGAGAGAGTTAAGCTTTACCGTTTCAAATTTGAATAGGAATGCTAAAGGGGATCATGAAAATATTCAACAGTTTAAAAGGGATATAGAAGAAGCTATGGAGCCTTTAGCTAAACCGAGACGCAAGAATGCAATCAGTGCACCTCATCTCAAGATAAAAGGGCAGAAAAGCCTTTGGTACCCATCTAGACAGCGAAGCGGCAGCAAAATCTGGAGGTTATGAGGAATAGGCGAGGTTGGAGAAGTTGCTCAGCAATAGCTTTAAATCAAAAGATGTCGCGTTTGAATGGCGATTGCTACCTTGAAAATAAATTTTTGATTGACCAAAGACGAGTGCTTTTGACACAGGTGCCCCGTAAACAAAAATGAATGCTATTTATCCATGGGACATTGCAACACTTAATTTTACTTTACGAACAAGACCATAAAAGCACTCATCTACTGAAGAGGCGAGCAACCGTAGAGGCCATTTTGAAAGTCAACAAGTGGTACGGTAAATGAGTAAGGTCAACCCTTAATGAAGTCGCCTTAATCGCAAAATCTACCTAAAGAAATACCGTGTAGCGAAAAAACAACCTAAAACACACTTAATGATGGTTGCTAGAAAAGCAAAATCAAAACCATATTTACGGTAATGTTTAAAGTCCAGAACCATGCAGGTGCTAACTTCAGTAATATAGTGATTCCTATTAAGTAAAATAAGCAAGAGAGACCGAAATGAAACAGTGAAAGGTGACGGCACTCCGAGTCCGCTAATGGGAAGCCCATTGTGTCTGACCAGCTGCAGAATGCTATTCAGAAGTGATTTAGAATACCTTACACAAGCCACGTAATATCTTTTCGAATGAACTCCAAGCACTGCAACCTAGCAGGTATTCGTTCGAGCACTGGGGCACGAGGACCGCACCTTCAATGCTCTATAATACTCACTAATATATCACTGAAACTAGAAAGGAAAATCTATGTAATGTCAGCATGATTTGCAGATGGTAAGCATTCCATATGGGGCACCGGATACACTGACCTCCAAAATGAAGATTAATCAGAACTACCGCCATTAGAGTGAAACAAGATCTTCACTCACATGACTAAACAGATTGTCAGCTTCACTCTTTTCTCTCTGGAGTGCAGCTTCCCTGCTGAGTTCCTCCAGCAGGGTGCGGAAGTCGGGTCTCGCATCGGCAGATGCGGCCCAGCATGCAGTCATGAGGCTATAGACAGCGTCAGACGCTAACGTGGGCCGTGGGAGTCGCCCACCCGCTTCTCCCACGAAGGCGCCCACAGCAGACTCCGAAGGTAGGTCCGCGTAGGGTGTTTCACCCACCGCAAAGGCCTCCCATAGCAGCACCCCAAAGGACCAAACGTCACTGCGCGCGTGGAGACGGTTCTCCTGAAGCACCTCCGGTGCTGACCAACGCACAGGAATCTTCTTCGTAGGCTTTGGAGAGTACATAGAGGTATACGAGAAGGACCGCATTGCATCAAGTGCTCAAAAAAGATTTGTTCAACTCTCCATCCATAACGAGCTAACCGCCACATACATGCAATCTGTCATTCCCCATCGGCGTGTGGTAATTGACTGCATCGAATCGTGCAGCAAAAGGGTAGATGTATAGCGTCCTTCATCTGGGGATGACCATGTTTTAGACGTATGAGCAACCAGTAATCTAACAGAGAACTATGCAGTACACTGTGGTAGCCAGTTTTCCCCTGAAGTCCTGAGTCTACACGAAAAGCCGTGATTCACGTCAGTGTGTCATATCCCTCCAGACTATTATTGTTCCTTCACGGAAGAAACACAAATAAAGCGCAATGCAACGGCTATTTGGGATTTCTAGTCAAGGAGATAAGTAGTCTTTCTATAAAATGGCAGTTGGAATTCGATTAACGGTCAAAAGAGCAGTCAGGAAATGCACAACAGAGGGAATTAAGAGGGTGAGACAACGCTTTGCAAAGGTTTTATGCGGGAGTATACAAGGTCATTATGAAATATTTCGTAGAGTAGAGCACCCTAAACGTGCTTGGATTACATGTAAGTCAAAGCGAACACTTTCGTCTCGACCTCATCAGAATGAGACAAAAATTGTTTGAGAATTCCAAAACTGTGACTTACTGGTAGTCCGACGAATTTTCCATGTGGAATGACGCTGGCCAGCCCAAAATCGGTTAACTTAGCAGTGAGCGATGCAGTCAGCAGGACGTTACGGGCTGCCACATCGCTGTGAACCACCTGATGAAAAAGAAAAACAATTCAACATTATTTTCATCAAGACTGAAAGCACTGATGCTGTCGGTAGGTAGTGGAGAAACATCAAGTACAGTTTACTGCTGCTCTTAATGCACACATCCCATCGCGGTATCCATACTGGTTTTCTGGGTTCTTGTTTAACCCTCTACATCACCGAATTTTGAACTTTTCACTCCACTCTTGGCTAAAGAAGAAAATTGGGCAACGAGGGAGTTCAGAACGTGGAAAAAGAGTAGAGGGACTTTTTAATCAGGAAAAGCATAGACAAAAATGTTGCTTGTAGGAACATAGGTTTCTCAAGAAGGCAACAAGCAGACTGCCAGGAAAAACAGTCATTCGATTCACGCCGATTTCCTGAAGAGGGTCTACCTGCATAATCCTAATTAGCTGCTGTTAGTTCGAGTAAGTGATTCTTATGCAAGAATCTTAAATACAAAAAGCATGCTGACGATCGTGAGCATAAATAGACAACGTACAGCAATTTCCTCTAGGTAGACCAAGGCACTGGCGATGTCACTGACGAAGGAGAGGAGGTCCGCAACAAGAGCCCTGGCGCGAGTCCACCAGTAGGTCATGATGACTCCGCCTAACGTCGTATCCTGGCTTGGACGCAGGGCTCGCAGATAGCTCAGCAGCGTGCCGTGAGGAGCGTACTCTGTCACCAACACTGGTCGATTCCCCAAATCTTTAGAAGAGCGGCACAACTTTTACAATTTAGGCTTTCAGACAATTTGAAGTAACCGACTGAATTTACCCACACCTCACAAAGCAGTCACGATATAGAGTCGACTAATTGCAAGAGAGGCCACAACAGAATCGGGGACGTAAGACTTGACAGCTCACGCAAACTTGAACTTCGATGTTGTGATGAAAGTCAGCTTCAGTGATTGATTCTAACTGAGGAGAGCTGGAAATGGGTAAATAGCACTTCATCTCATGGGACGAATGTCACGTGGGTGTCAGAGGACCGTGAATAGGACCTTAGTATCCTCCATTTGTTAAAGTAGTTCACATTACAAGTGACTTCTAACTTCCTTTCCATTTATGTTAGGATGCTATACACCTCACGGATGAACGCCGTCGCCCAAGGCTTTCCGTAACGCACCAACAGTTCTGAAGACAGAACCTTACCAAAATTAAAACTTGCAAAGTCAAGTAATTGCCCCAAACTTTTGTTTACTTAAGCGTCATAAATTTTGCGTCAACTCGGACACTTACAGATCGTTTTTGTACATTTTTCTCAAAAATAAGTTATCCCTCAAACTCCACCCACTATTTGGAGTTGGAATCGTAAAACTGATTTTGTTGCATCAAAGAATTAATATTACGACCACCAGAGCACACTACCCTGCACCAGTTCGTCTAATCCATTTAGAGAAAGGTTTTGTATTGTGGTTTTCACTGTACCAAGAGTGAATTCTTAAACCAAAACACTTCATTAGTCCCACGAGACTCGCTAAGAATACACAAATCATCGCCATGGTCAAAAAGATCGAATCCCACTGTTTCTTTAATGCCAACAGACAATTCGCAGTGCAAATTTGTCACCCAGACACGAACTGCGTGCTCTTTAATGGTTCGGTCGGCAGGCAGAATCGTAGCGTAGGGACTCCATCATCCCAATGGAAGCTGAACCCCACGGAGACCAACCAGCTCATTATACCCCTGACGAAGTAAAATAGGCCCCTTATGGAGCCAGTTTTCACTAAAAAGGTGGCTTTATTCGGTGGCTCTAGTTCAAAGGTTACAAAAAGGATCCGCGTAAAAATCGAAGTAGTAAAAGGCGTCGTGACTCACTGGTACGATGCGCACAGCCCAGGAACTGGATGATGGTGGGATGATCACCAACGAGACGAAGAATAGCCACTTCGTTAGCAAACTCTAGGACGTGGTCTTTCGAGTACACATCTGAAAGCAAAACACACGATTATAAAGGGGTAGAATCCAATAATTAACTTCTGGCCCTGCTCACAAGAATGCCAAAAATGACATTGTCTCTGCCGCATACTTTTAAAGCTGATCCAGAAGGCACTAAACAAGCCCTGCAAGATGTGGTTTCACTGGTAAAACTGACTCGCAAAAAATAATACAATATGTTTCACAGATTCGCAGCAACCTGACACCAACAAGGTACGATAAGGACCTCAATTTGTTTCGCAAAAAATGCTGCTCCCAAGACCGAATGTAATTTAGAGGTAGTAGTCTAGCCAATACTGGCAATATCTCCTCAAGCAATGGCAGTACTCACCTCCAAATGCACTGGTTTAAACGATATTTTAAGCTTCATTATAAGCCTTAGCAGCTGAATTAATAAACCTAAACGTAACTGAGTAATTGATTTGGTAAGAAGTACGAATAGGAAAACATTGCACTTTTACCTGTACAAAGCCTAATTCTCGAGCATTCAAACAGGCTTTGCAGAGTTGGTCAATGGAATCTTGCGACAAAAAAATTCCAAAGTAGGGAATAAATCACTTCAGCTCAGAGTGGCAAGTCAATTAACTCACGTTAAAACGTAATCAGAAAAGGATCACCAAATCTGAGTCTAAATGCTGCGATTTCGACCGATTATAAACAATTGCAAAGAAAGTTGGCTTTTCCACCAAATAAAACTGCCGCAAAGTTTGCCTTCCCACATAAAACCGACCGCACCTTCAAGCATCTTCGCAACAATGGGAAGTGGAGGCACATGCTTCTGTCCCGACGAAGACATCAGAAGCACTCCCCTCAGGACATCACCATATCTTCCGCAAGCAATACGCCCCTCCAGTCGAAGACGGCGAGCGGAAAGAAGCCAACGAGTCCCGCATAACTTCACGTACTCCAATGCTGCGGCTTTCTTCGCTTTAGCTGCAGCTCTGTGCGGATTCTTTGGCCTTCCTAACAGAGGCGCAGGCAACGGCGGAGTGCAGAGACGACGCTGGAGCAGCAGAGACTCAGTGTAGGCTTCCACTGTTTTCCACACTGCATAATGACGGCGGCTGAGACGCCGACGTCGCCATAAGCAAATTCCTGCGGATAGGAATGCTGACACTACCAGAAATCCACCTACGCCTGTGTAGATGAGTACGGTACCTTCATGGTTGTCTGACGAGCCTATGCAGAGGGTAAAGTTGGATGGCAAACCTACATCTGGGTATTTTCGATGTAAAGCAAATGAAATCCTTAAAGAAAATCTATCGAATCCAAGTATCTCTACGGGACAAAGTGAATCCAAGCTTACGCTTCGTTTTCATAAATCGACAAGGTATCTACTAGCCACCAAATTTTAGGCGCATGAAGAAATCAACTATGGCGGAATTGAGACGTCGTATGATCGGAACGTGGCTCCTTCATGATCGCTCTGAATACGGATAGTCAAATACATGCAACAAACCGACAAAGTGTTGTGCTCCCAGTGAGGCTTTTAGAACACAGTACTGTTGGCTGCATGTTATCAGAGAGTCCAGTTTTTGCAGCCCCCTTCCCACTACTTGACCACCTTCGCAACACATCCATGGTGTTACAATCAGCAGTTTTTTGGCCTATCATATTTTAAAGTCGAACAACGGCAAAGCCTCCAGTAAGACAAGGTCAGAAGCCTAATATCCAATTTGCGCAAAACAAAACTGTTCCTGTCGAGGCACTCTCCTACTAGTAGACACTCAAATATACCGAATTTGCCATAAAGCTGACTCAATTTGAATCATGAGCAAACCTCTTCTAAATTTTTGTAAATGTCCCGCCTGAATGTGGTCTCCTAAACATAATAGATGATGTGACATAAAGCTGGCGACGTATAGAGGGAGAAGCTCCTCGATGATCGTGAGTACACCAAAATGGAACAAATTTAGTCAAGCGCAAGTTACAGCCCACCGGGAGTACGCTGATTATGTTCCCTCCCAAATTTTGACTGCATAATTACCCAGATTTAGCCTCACATCTAGCGAATTTTAGATAAGAGGCAAAACTTCACCCAACTTCCAACGTCCAACAATTTGATAATGGAGAGGATACCTACTTTCCTTAAGTTAAAGTTCAGTTCCATTCACAAGCTCCGATTGCGGATGATTAATGCAATACTAAAAAGAGCATTTTATAAATACTCATGTTTTTAAATCTAACCAATTTTCGGCGCCTTTTTAGACTTGAGAATTGGAAGTTGAGATTGTGATAGGGCTTAAATAACCACATCAAAGTCATCTAAGCATCGGAAGGTGGGCGCTTGACGACCGTAGTGGTGTGCAGTATCATGCTCCACGAAACTCCATTCAGGCGATGTAGGGGGTGAACGCGGCCGTGCCTGCATCATGCTAAAAACCTTCCAAAGGCTCTGAATTACTATGGTTGGTCACCTCCCTGATTGGATAATCATGTTGATAGTGCAACGGTTAAGTTCCGGAAACTTAATGAAACATTGGGGGACGCTAATTGCCTCCACCACATGCAAACACGATTGACGCGGAAAAACGTTATTTAACTGGCCGAAGGCGCGCTTCAAAATTACACGATACATGGTAAAGTTTTTAAAGTACCTCAGTGGCTCAAACCACACGCCAATACTTATCAGTTGAAGTAGGAAATATTTTCGACCGTTCAAGATAAACGCTCTGATTATCCAATTGTTAACTTAGTACCTACCCGAAGGGAGGCAGTTCATGTGAACCAACTTCAGTTGAAATAGAGGTCCATAGACACATGCAACGACATGAGTGGGCTGACAGTCAAGGGAGGCGTTGCCTTGTAGAGTCGCGTCAAACAACTGGTACTTTTTGCCTCCCATGCGGACCGTGGTCAGGTTGGACTTCTACAATGAAAACGGGAGGAATGGAGTTATCGCCTTCCAACAAACTTAGAAGTGGGAGCGTATCTAATGCCCGAAAAGCTGTGGAAGGCATTAGTAAATGCTCAATTTCTCAGTATTTAGACCCAGGAGCGCTCCGGAATGTGGAAGGTGATGCACCATACCCGGTACCCAACATCAGGGGACAGTGGGGTTTCTATTGCATTGCAGCTCACTCACTATTTTGCATCGCTCTCTGGACGTTCTATCCCAGATCGCAATTTGTAGGTGGACCAAGCCCTGTCGCAATGCACTCCGCCTGCATGCAAATTGTGGACGCCTGATGTTAGGCATCGAACAACAGCACAACGTCTATTATTTAAAGTCAGTCGGCATGCTGACATCAATTTCTTCTCCTATTTTAGAAAATCGCCCCTCATTCATTCTGTTGGAGCAGAGTTTTTCTAAAGTACAATTGAACATCTCCCAGTGTACTTCGCTTTTGACAACTTCCATTTAATGGTTAGGTAAACTTGGGCACTACCAGCGCTCGACAGCTATGCTCAAGTTCAAATTCCTTACGTTGAGTAGTTTTAGCATCATTTTTGGAAGCTTTAAAACCGAACTCGGATAAGTTCAAACTTTACGTGAATTATACGAATTGGTATAAGTAGTCGACGAGTTTATTAGCTTGGGGGGAGGGATCCGCAGATTTTAATGGCATAGAGGCATCGTACTGTCATTTGTCATATCCCGTGAATTCATATTTTATGACTTTCAAGTAGTTAAATGAGTACTAATGTTAAGAATCTGTGCCGACTCGCCCCCTCAATGCTTTACTGTGCGCATGGATGAGACTCCAGCACCAGCTTTTAGCCCCAAAAGCAACACATCATTTAAAAATGACAAATTTGGAGCGGAAATGGAAAAAAAGTGTTAGGCTGCCCAAAAAAGTTGAACCAGAAATCCTTTGAACATCAGCCGTTAGCGAGAAAGATTACTAACGAACTGCTGCCAGAAATCAAACCAAGGGAAGATCAATTCTCAAAGCTCTTTGGCATGTCATCGCCTCTGCTACCAAATTCTTAAACTTACAAGCAGAAGTTTGCCATATGTCTGGATGTGTTTATCGAACGGAGACCCTCCAGAGGTGATGTTTTCTACTTTGGCAAAGAGCCTAATGATAAGGGGATCAGAAGGAAGCCAAATGAGTTGCACAAGCTCATCAAACACCACAAAAAAGGGTCGAGAGCAAATGGCCTGGATGGTGTTTTCGCTGTCGGCCGGAGATACCCACAGTCTTAGGAAGGAATTACGTTCGCAGGCGTTTAACTCCTTGATCAGGGCCTGTAATGACAGAGACTCGTTGGGGACTCGGTCGCAGTCCTTTCCAAAACGCTCCATAGCAGTCAACCTATGGGGACAAAAATAAAACATGGTAATCAGAAAGTTATGATTCTGGGAAAAGGATATGAGTACAGAAGGATTTGCTCTGCTGCCAAAGAACAAGGGATGCGATTGTAAAACACTTCAAGAAACACAGTTTTGAGAGCTCTCTTGATTATCGAGTCATTTACCCAAAAAAACCTTCAAAGGAAAGGTATTCCATAACTGCTGACCTCGGTGGCACAGCTGACCAAATAAGGACTAGTTGTTGCCTAAAACGCTGCATGTAAATTTTGAAAGTAGGTCAACTCCACTCCTATCGCTATATTAGGCAAATGATAAGCGCATTTTCGACAGCATAAGTGGCTAATGCAAGCAGAGTGCACAATAGAAGTGCAAATCTGCAAAGTCAATGCGACTTAGTACCACTGGAGATCTTTCCATTTCAAAAAAGTAGCAGCAAGGGGATGAGTTCACACTAAGTATCTTTTATTCATGAAAGCCAAGCATCGCAGAAACAACAATAATGCTTGGAAGAACAAATGAGAGTTGATGGCACTTTGGAATCGCGAGGGAACACGACGAAAAGGTTTGGCAACAACTGCATTTAATCACTTATTAATAGTCTACCAACTGCTCTTGATTGACAAGAGCCGTATTATCCATACCCGACTTTATGATCTGATAGTGTGGAAGCAATTCGAAGACATTCTTTAGACCAAACCTGCTATTTCTGTGTAGAACTGTAAAACTTGCTGGCTTATCAACTAAATTCCGAGGATCCTGACGCCAAACATTATAAACAAATTTCCGCCACCTGTGAGGGAGATCCCCTCGGACTTCAAAACCACGACTAATGACTCACCCGTAAATCCAGTCAGAATCACGACGGTCACCGCTTTCGAGTCGGTAGTCGACACTGAGTTGGTTTTCCACTGATCCGTCCGCCTTGAGCATCCGAACTTCGCACGTGTAGGCCGCCCGTCTCCGCAAGTCACTTGGAATTCGTACGGTGAGAGTGCTTTGGAAACAGTGACTTCTCGAATGCTGCATGTAATCCTCTTCGCAGGTGAACTCCACAGTTTTTACGACATACCGCTTTAGTTGAGCAAAGAAATGGAAAAGGGAAGGGGAAGTGGTCGGAAGCAACGGCATAAAGTATTTTGAGTCTACAGAGATCGAAGCCAGAAGGACGCAAACGCAGGATGCGCCGCCTCTTTGACCTCATGTCCACTACTTAAGGATCTACAACCACCATTCCCTAAATTCGCGTGAGATTCGTACAAATGCGCACGGTTTCAAGCCTGGTTTTAAGGCAAAAAGGGTTAAAAAGCTTGGCTCGCACTTTGCTCTAAGACTCCTAATTTAACAGAAATGGTCTTCTGGGTGTCTGGATTAGGAGAAATGTAGTAAACTTGGAGGAACTGCTACACACTTTCACCTTCCAGAATTTACTCTGTGATGCATGATTTACTCCAGGAATCCACTGCACGTTGGAAAAGGTAAAGGAAACAAACTTCTAAAACATTTTTGGAACCGGATTTGTGTAAGCGAATTATCATTTTTGCCTCCTGAGAATCATGATTTTCTAAAAATGGCACAAACACTTGGACTTGGAAGTAAAAGTAGGCATCATTGAGAACATGTCAATGAGGAAGCTTCGAACACATTTGAGAAGCCTAGATAGTTTTGAATTAAGCCTGGTAAATCAGTGAACGTTTAGTAGAATGCACCAACCTCGTCAACTGTCTGCACGGGGGACTCAAACAGCTTATCCTCTGGGTAGAGGTCATTGAAATACCAAGCCACATGTGGACGCCTCGCACTGAAGGACTGGACGAAATAAAAACAGTCGAATTCGAGTGGCTCAGTCGTCATCTTGATCTCGAGGGGTGTCGTGAGCATCTGGGGAAGCCAATAAACGCTGTCTAAAAGGACGGAGGCACCAATGATTAGACCATTTCCTTACATCTTGGTACAAATAACTAACTTGTGGGTTGAAACACCTAGGAGAACGACTTAGGTGGTGTTAGATGCGACTCAAATCACAAGTTTGCAGTTACTGAACAGACAGGTTAGAAATCCCACCAAACTCCGTCATTTTATTCGGTAAACCAAATGTCTGTATTCACGACTCCAATTCTGATGGCTAATATCTTCTCATCCAAGTACAGAGCCGGTTGATTGTTTTCGGTTGAGCTTATTATCTAAGCAGTATTGTGGCAAGGCTTCACTTATGGTAAACAGGTATTGCAAAGCACATCAAACGGAACGGTTCATTTGGAATGTGTAATCGTTGCTCTGCCCACTCTTGACGAAAAAGCAACAGGGTTCAGACTTACTTGGGAAGATCTGGGGTGTAATGTTCAGCACAGTATTTCGGAAAATTTCTGGTCGAGGAGCTAAAATGCAATACAAATTCATGTCGTTTACTTAGAAATGAATCCCCTGGCATAGTGGAAAAAATGACTACTAATGGCACAATACTCTGTGTTTGCAATTCGCTAAGTCCGCGGACGAGCGTCCTAGAGATTGCCTCATACACCACTTCACTTCCCCAGTTTTTGTGATAACAACTTACATCATGTGTGCATTTGCTGAGATTTGAGCCAAGGATCCAGTGTGAATCTAAAACTGCTTCCTTACAAGTTAGCAGAGCATTAGCAAGACACCTTGGCTGACCGCTAGCCCTCCTTGGGCTCTCGCGCCACTGCAATAGCATCGAGATTGAGGAGAGCTCCATATCACCTACCCTTTACGATGAGATGAATCTCCTCAGCACACAGAACCTTCACAAAACCACCATAGCAGCAGCGGTAGACACCTGTGGCATCAGGACTGATCCCTTTAAATGGGACCTCACCGTGCGGAAGAAGAATATAGTTCACACCACGGTTGAGGTGGCCGTTTTGGAACCAATAGAAGTCCTCTAAGCGAGGCCTGGTAGGCAGTTCTGAGATGTTGCAGGCCATCACGTAGTCCGCAAAAACACGTACCTCAACCTTGGCACAGTCTGCGATGACCGCATGTAGCAGTAGCAGTGGCAGCCACAGCGAAACAAGTGCCATAGATCCTAAAGCAGTCAATATGGTGCCAAATTCTTTGAAATATAACCAGGCACAGAACTCGCCGACAAGCAGTTGGCCACAGTTGGCGAATGTCTAAGGTAATAACAGCCGTTTATCAATCACTTTCCTTTTTTTTCTAATCGCACGGATGATTCCGCGCCCTCATGACTCTATTCTTAGGCAGTAAAAGACAGTACCTCCCCACCTAGCAGATTACATCATTTGAAAACTTATAGCTGCTGCTGCTGATCGGTGCACTGGTGGTGTTAGGGTTAACAATATTTGCCCTTTTACATCACCGCTTAAGCATCACTGAGTATGGCTGGACATGCAGCAGTCCATAGACTGTCTGAAGCATTCTATTATTCGGAAACGCTATTTATTTACAATCATTTTATTGACCAGTGGTTTGCTAATTATTTGGGCGACCAAACGACTGATCTGACTGTCTACCTGTAACCACTTATCAGCCAATGAGAAACAAAAATACAAGCTAACCTTGACTGAAAGTTTAGAGATAGTGTGTGCTACTCCCACGCCTGTATGCCTGTCCGGGGTGTAGATGCCCACACTACTGGCGCTGTGCTCTTGTTCAACCGGTTAGTGATGTACGCGGTGAGCCTGTGCATGGCGCGGATTGGCTATAGAGGTTGCACTCATGTGGTCCCATCTATCCACACACCGCGCTATGGTAACCAGTCGGGTATCCGAGCTATCTGAGCTGCTTTTTTTGTGTACTCTGAGCGTGCGCCTAAGTCTGTCTACTTTTGTGAAGCGAAAAGGAGCCCAATGGTTTGAGCTGTCAGGTAGAGCAAGAACAGGTTTGAACGAGAGCGTGGTGGTACTAGCTGCCTCAAGCAGTGGATACCATCAATGTGAATGGAATGCAAAAGCATTATTGGTGTCTTTATTCAATTGCGACCGATTGAGGTTAAGGTTAATCCACTCCCTGGCGTTGCGTGAAATGGCTGTAGTGACAGTAAACTTAATAAATTGGTAGCTTAGTGGCCGCTTGGGTGTATTTTAGTGCGACCACCGAACCAAGCTGATTCAAACCATTCCTTTTTTTGGGACATGCATCCAGTTGCCAGAATGTGTCCTTGGTTAAGGGTTTTGAGTAGCCCATTAGGAAATACAGGCAACTTAAGACTCTACTTCTTGCTCCCTTTAAGAGTAACTTATCGGTGATTTACTTGTTGTTTGTCTTCCAATAATGTCAACATCCTCAGTGATTGACTAGCGCGTCTTTAATCTCCAAAGGAACCCCAGCGACAGCATGAAGCAGAGGAATAGATTTGCTGCGATAAACCATGGCTACTGAAAGACGTAGCACTACTAGCGCGATCAAGATCGTGCCTCGTTGCATTGCGTACAGTCCCGAAATGCATTGACATTCCAAGAGTACAAAGAAAGGATAGTTCTTGGTGCATCAACAATCACCTTTAAGTTTAATGGTGCTATTAGACATGGAAGTAATCCCGCGCTACTTTTGACAGTGGTAATCAGACAGACAAATTTGCTTTATCGAAAAGACTTACGGCTCCAATAATTGCTAAGCATTTCGATCACGTGATAAACAGTTTGAATGGAAAATAGTACGTGTCGCCCCTTGCTAGAGATAATATCGGTCCTATCAAGGTGTTTGCCCTAACACTTTTGCATAACATAAAGTTGTGAGACAAAAATGTCTCATTTTTTGAGTTACAAATTAGTCAAGGAAATCTAGCAAATCAGCTCATGCTAAGTTATTTTGCTTTCTGACGGTGGACAGCCCACACACAGAAATTGGCAGCGCTATTCAAAGGTACCGGCCAACGTGAAGAGCAATAATGCGCCCAGCGATGCCTTTACCCTCTCGTTCATCAATTTGAATTATCAGTCGACTTTTATGATAGCAAAACTAGCAGTTGTAATTTCGGCCTGAAGAAGATTCAATAATATCCCCTACTTCATTAACGTTTCCACAAACACACGTTTGAGGTAGATGCATGCTGTTTTCTTTGAATTTGCTGAAAATTAGCATATGCAGAAAGCAAGCGAATTACACATTTTTTAGTACTTAAAAAGACCTAGGAAACTGCATGCACTGTCTACTGTGACAAGTTAACCATGCCCTTGCTTTACAGTATAGGTTTTCAGATGTCCTTGTAGAAGGGGTATACGAGACAAACATGACAACTTGTAAAGCTGCTGCCGGAACACTATAGATGATGCTGAGTAGAATGCCCGTTTCTTCAAAGAATCGGTGATTGTAGTCAGTTGTAATGTGGAAGGTTATTTGTGAGGTAAATTACTTGTAAGGTAAACGGAAACCTCTTCCATTCTAGATCAAAGTTTTGGAAAAAAAGTATATGCATTTACAGTCTCGGCCCCGAGCATTTGTGGGTAACATACGTTGGCAGGCGTCAATTCGGTGCTACTCGATGTGACGTAGCTTCAATGACATTTTGAAAAGAAATTGCCGAAAGATGCAGAAGGAGTAGCTGGCAAAGATGCTTGTTTAGCCAGGTCTAGTGGTTGGGTAGTTTGATGCACATGAGAGTGGAAAACCGCCAAGTTGAAGGATTCCATCTACAGCTTGTAGTGCCCATGCAGCATAAAGGGATATGCGCATTTTGATCCCGGTTGAACTGACCTAGTTTGTTTCTAGGTTGCTAAGATTGTGTGGCAATGAAATCAGCAAAATCATTAGTGATGGCATTAAATTAATAAATGAATAAATTGGGAGAAATGGAGATGAATAAATAAATAAGGTGAACTAAGCGGAAGTTACTGGGATCTAACATTGTCATGCTGTGCTCGTGTAAATTTGTTGGGTAGCAGAGGAATCGAGGTTTCAGCGATTTGGGCTTTGGGGAAGGGGTTAGACTAAATTCGCTCCCATTTTGCATAGGGCCTTTCCATATCACTCAGTTTAAAATTCGTCCATCTGATTGTACCTTTGTTTTAACGATAAAGATTGTAGTGAAATAGCATGAAAATTTTTCTTCCCCCATCGGCAGTGTAAACCTGCAGCAAAAATGACATTGGTACCGTCACCTGTTTTACTACTAATGGACACCAGCGTGACCTGACAGCAAACCATCCCTTAAATGGCCGTTGCACAGCAAATCTACCATTTTCCATGAAAACAGTAGTTAAAATTTGTCGAAAAAAACAGTTCTCGGGTAAGTAATATATTTCTCCTTAAAATAATTGTTTAGAGCCTGCAGGACGTAATCTTGTTTTAGGTTTGTGCAAGTCAAAACGGTAAAGCAACCGAAATTGGCCTAGCTTCAATTAAGTCACCCGTATTGCAAGTGGCCTTGTTTTTAAATGCATTATTTGCAAAATTCATTCATGCAATGGGACACTCATGGTGAGTGTGTAGTTTTTACAGGCTACAATCGGCCTTGAACGGCGATAGGTTTCTTGAATGGCTGTCCTGGCACCTTCCGATCGTAGGTAACCTGCCTTAATAGTAACAAAAGGAAACGAGAAATCGGAGTTCAGATCATGAGAAATTTACGGGAAATCTGTAGAATGGTTATCACTTCCAAGAAAGGCAGTGAATGCGCAGATCAATCACATTAACTTCGGGGAAATTGTGACCGAAGGTATCGATGCGGGACTCCCTTGAGTGGCTCTGTAATCGGTACAAGTGGACTCCATATTCCAACAAGTCTAATGTCAACAAGCGCAGTAATCGCAGATACAATATCGTAAACTAAAACAGCCGCAGTTAAAACTCATAGACGGATCTGGATAGCATTGGTGCCTGATAGCATTTGAGCAAGATAGGATGCTAAAAATTTCATGGATGGTTAGATGAATAGGAAGGTGGATGATAAAGGTGCAAGCAAGCCTCCGGGTAGATTGGGAGATGGCAAACCATGAAAGCACCTTCGCAGGAAGTTAAGAGCTCTCTTATGACTGATATACAGGTGGGTGGGGAGGGGGGCCCAAACCCACACATTCTCGTCTTGACAGGAAGTCAATCAAATATAAGTCGTAATAAAGGTGTAGTCAAAGCTCTTTTCTGTTATGAGTAAAAGAATGGCGGAGATCACTACGATTTTCATATGTATGGCAGCACTGCCAGCCTTCGATGCTCCACTCTGCTTGATGTACTCTGTCGTCCATTCACCCCTTATTATGCTTTACTCCCAATTTCCTCCCTCTTTGGCCTCTGAACAAAAACAGCAAATGCAAACAAGCTCCGTTGTGAAGTCCCAGCAGCTAAGCCATTGTCCCAAGGCGGATTTTGGGCGCCATCTTTACCTCATAATTTCGACCATCATCACTTCCAGTGGGTAATTTTTCCTTGCAGTACATTAAGCTAAAAATTCAGGTGTTTACGAACCACGGCGTCAAAACCAGACCTAAGTCTTTCCTCTCCACGCTTTCGTCAAGTATTGCCACCTTCGATGATAGCATGATCGACTCCGTGGACTTCACAACAACATAGTATGGGCTACACATTTTGCCCTCCTGGTCGAAAGCTATAATGATACTCTATTAATATGTTCTTTTGGTTGCATTTAGCAGCTTTAATTAGTCAACTTGCCAGTTCTAATTTTTAAATTCCCCTAATTACAGGATAAATATTTTGCGATAGATGCTCTTCTTGGTCGTTAGAATGGATTCCTCCTGCACTTGGTTAGAAAGCGGCTTCAGGAGCGTAGACTAGCTAGCCCTTCAACATTGCTGCATATCATCTGCGTCAGAACCTACAAGCTTCCAGAGGTGATGGACCTAAGACCTCTTCTTTTCCCCTCTTTCCTAATCTTTGCGTGGTTTGAAGGCTAAAGAATTACATAATGTGTCAAACTGGCGTTGGTATTTTTACCTTCTCTCACTATGTATTTGCCTATTTATATGACTAAAGTGCTCCCCTCCTGCTCCTTAGCAATTCAGAAAGACATGATTTCTACAAGTCGAATGCTTCCGTGAACATTGTAGACAAGTCTATCTTGACCCCATGTACCTACTGTGTGCCGGCAAAACTGACCCCTACACATTCCGCAAGTAGAGTAAGAGGTAGATAGATAATGGAGTAAATAGATAGATTGGTGGCCAGATCAGTAAATAGAGCTATAGACGAATAGGCGGGCAAGTCCTCACAGAGACAAATTTAACCTTGCTCTTCGCCTCATCTTTGCCTCTACCTCCATAGACTGGCTGACCAAATGAGCAAGAGGGGAACAAGGGTGCAAACAAATTAGCAAAGGCATCTTATCCTTGGTTAAAATTTCCCTCACAAAAAATATTTGTAACAGGTACGATCGTAGAAAAGAACATCGTAAGCAGAGAGGATTGGCGGGACAAGACTGCCTGAAGTAACTGTCTCTACTTGCTTATTAATTTAAAATTTATACCATAGAAATCGTGGCACACCTCAAAAAGGGCTTGCACGACAAGGACTCGAAGTCATTTGACATCACGAGAGTAGGATGCGGGTGGGTACACTGCGGTCCTTCATCTGTGTCGTTGTGGTGGTCGTTAAGCCAATATCAAATACCCTCAAGTGCTCAAAAAGGAGTAGCCGAAGGAAGGGGGGAGCGAGTGCAGTGATCCCATTTGCGCCCATACCTTAAGCCTGTCTTTGTCAGTAGCACTACCTCCTCAACCTCCCTATTGTGACCACCTGCAGCCCCAGAGCATGGGAACTGAAATGACCACTCCAAGTCAATCGATATTTATGACTACGGTTGGCGGGTTTAAGGTCTGAGTGCACCAAATACTTGTCCTCATGCCTCAGTCGATACTTTGACTTTACTTTTAGATTAAGTGAAGCGTAAGCTCTTCTACAAAATCATTCAAGACTAACGATTTGTACCCAGGATCACAGTAAGCCATGCTCAATTTCTCGATGCACCTCCCTATTCACGCACATTCATTTGTATGCACAGGGGTCTTACTTCAGGTCGTTACCCATTAAGCTTAGTAAATGGACTGACACCGTTTTGATTTGATTGACAGCGCCTTGCGCATTATGAGGTCGGATTGGGCGAATCACGGATTTTGCCAGCCACTGTGTTGCATCACCTGTGCGGCCACCAGCACGACATTAAAACCTAATTTGAGACATGTTTGACACGTTTTATGGGGGCTTGTCGGATATTGTGCGACTTGCTTAAAGGTCCGCAAAACCATAAGGTTACTCTTACTTCATCAAAATGGTGAGGAAAATTGCAAAACCTCTCAATCATATTTGCTCTATGTTCCCATATTCGTCGAAAGCAGTGCAATCACTTCCTCATTTTTTTAAAAATAGCTCCAAACCACAATGTGTGTTGGCCATGAATGCCTTGCAACACTTCGATTCACTTCTCGCTGCTTCCTCACTTAATTCCTGAGTTTGTCCATAGTCCAGCTATAACTTCGCAGGTTTAAGTTAACCGATGCACCTTTTCACAACCGTTAAGTGGTCGGCTATTGCAGTTTTGAGGCCTTCGGTTGCTGTTTTTAGTTGGCTTTATTCTATTTTTTTGTATTCAGGAATTCCTGCTTTTGTATTGATCGTCATGCTAAATAACTTTTTGCGCTGATCCATTCAACGTAGGATAAAATCGCTCCACATCCTCACTTCATTTCTATTTCTGCCAATTGTATTTTTAGTGCCAACCATAACGGATGTATTCTCCATAGTTTAAATGAGTTGGGTGTAATTCAGGCTAATCAGTGGTGTAAACAACATCTGTATCTTCGTTTGCAATCTCTAAATTTAAGGAGACAGGCAAAAACACGACTACAGTTTTAGATCCATAGTTCGGTTTTGTGTCTTCCAAATTTGATTGAATAATCACCGAACGTAAGTCCATCACAAGTCGTGTTCTCTTCTGCTGCTTGGAAGATTAGCGCAATGCCTGATTTGGAAACTAGCAATTGTTAGTCCACAAACTAATGAACTGAGGCCCAACCACGATTTTTTAACAAATGGGTAAATGCAATTACCTCTACCTCCGGAAGGACATTGTATCTTCAGATAGTAAAAATTAGATACCTCCAAAGGAGTTGCGAAATCCGAGAAAAAAACTATTTTCATGTAGGTCGGCTACATAAGTAGAGACAAGGTTCCTGTGTGCTGTTTTATTAGGTGTCTAATAAATCCACTGCTAGTACTTCTGTGGTGCACTGAGTCGTACAAAAAGCCTAAAGTCGTGAGGGCGCATATAACAAGGGGGCGGAAAAATTATTACCGACTTTTATAAGGGCTGGATGCATCCGCCATGGTAAAGAAGTCATCTTGCTTAACTGGAGCACGAATGTTGGATCTGAAGTGTCTGCATAGCCAAAGCGAAAAGTTAACCACGAATGCCAAGTTTTAAAAGGTACGCCTTTTTGATTTCTTTCATGCATCAAATCATCTTAGTTTTATTACCTTTTAAAAAGCATGTAAGGGTATGAAGCGGTTGTTCTGAATTTCACGCAAACAAGTCCAGTCACCTAGAAATTTTGTTTAAACATTGCCAAGTTGATGTCAGGTATTCTCGTCCATTTAAGTTCGGTTAATGTGCATAAAAGCACTCGACACTATCTCTTTCCTATTGTCCAGCGAAGTCGCTTGGCGTGCATACTGCAGAAGCAACTTGGCCCTTTATTTTATGTTAAATTTCTACTTAAAACCTTGCAAGGAGTGCAAAATTCAATCTTTTTTGCATCCATACATAGATTTTTAATTCTCCGTAGTAGTTATTCACTATGTTTATCCTTATGTCATTCGCGTACTTGTTGATAAGCTGTCAACTTTAACATACAGACCGTGAAGTACATGGTGAACGAAACAAAAGTAAGAGGCATTTTTAAGACAGCCTTAACTTTTGTAATCAAAGAGGTCCCATCTTTGTCCACCATCCTATACGCTTTACATTCCTTTGGAGTTTTGCAAAGCCACAGACATTGTGATTACATTGCATCAAGTCAGCAACTATTTTAACCAGTTGCCGTTGCACGATCCTAATCAGTTACAAATTCGAAAGCAGCATTAGGAGCACTGCCTCTTTTTGTGCTCTGTATAATAAAATTGGTGGTTTCTGACAAATGACAGACCAAGTCTCCTTTAATGAGTGAGGCAATGCAATCAATTCAAGCACCAAATAATCACCTCTGTTTTCACTAGGCAGAAAAGCAATAGCTTACATTTTAAAATACATTTATAGAATATCATACCCGTGTTAGAAGTAACGTCTAGCTTTCTAGAGTGCCATAGCAGACACAATTGAAAAGATAATAAGATTGTCCTACTGTATTTAACTTGTTTCATGACAAGCCCTTTGCAAACTATTATAAAAGACTGCTTTGTGCTTTAGAAGGTACAAATCATGCATTCCTTTGGAGTAGGATCATTTAAGCTTGCCAAAATGTTGCCTCTTACTTTCCATATGATCTAGATAGTTTCGTGGAAAACAAATGTCATTAACTTTTCCAACAAAAGTACCTTCTATGTAAGCAACAATTTCGCATGAACTTCATCTGAGATTTGATCATCGCTAGGTTCTCCCTTAGGTCACTCGCCAAAATGCATAAAACGGACCTGACATTTACATCGTATGCGAATAGGCTTGTTTATTAAATCAAGTTATCTGGTAATGTGTTTGTAATCTACGATTCTATTAACAAACAACTAAGCAAATTCCGTACTATTCCTAAAGCTTACAAGTTAATGGTTCTTAATCAAATGGCATCAACTTTTAACCCTTGTTTTTATGAAAGGCTGCAATCTCATTTTTTACAAACACGCACGCTAGTCACAGGTGGTCTCTTTGAATGTTACAATATGAACATTTGGAAGTTGAGTACTTTTAAGCCGACTTAAAAAGTGCATTATTGTGAGGTTTTTACTACCATTTTGATTCACGCAAACTTAGTCAGGCCTTAAGCAATTGTATTTAAATTTATTTTGTACTATTGCAAGATTCTTAGCAATTAGGATAAAAACAACAAAGTGAGGTGCAGTTAAACTCATTGTTTAGCTGAGGGTTTTATGCCCCAATTTGTGGAGAGTCAGAATACCACCCTGTAACAGCAGAAGAAGGAGCTCAAATCGCCTAGCTATCGTAGTCACCCAATGCAGAAGACATTTTAAACGCTTACAAGGGATTTCAACCAAAATCGAATTAGTCTCCTTCAAAACGTCGTCAGCTTATTTGCTTCCGCTTCCTTGCAGATGACTACGTGGCTTGAATGGAAAACGCGAGCTCATTGCCTTTAGTTCCCCCCATAAATTGTGTCTTGATTCGATTGTGCTGACTAGTAAACGAATGCGCTTCAAATTCCGTATACAATGGAGCAAGTCGTGTGAGGACAGTTGAGCAAAAAATTAGGTAGGCTTACGCTTCAATGCCTTGATGAATGTATCCAAAAGGCAGGGATTAGCATTCGGAAAACAAATGTGGGCTGGCTTAGCATAAAATGGAGGAGGATCTAATGCCATAAGAGCATTTATGGATACATTTATATCCATTCAGAATAGACTAAATGAAAATACAACTTTTATTAATTGTGAAAAACTTGCAGAATTTCATGAGCTTATAACCATAATTGTGCGAAGGCCCCATTCAATTATAGAGAAGAGCGTTTCTCACTAACAACTTCGAGATTGAAGTTGCAAGGTTCATTTTATTAATTCCTTTTTAGATTGATAAAAAAAACGTTTAATCAGAGCAAACTCGGACAAGAAGATCAAAAAAGGAAATGAATTATAAGATCAAAGCATCAGGAATTACTATTTGACCAAAACGCTGTTATATTCCTAAAGTTAGTTAATTTAAAACGATGTTATCGATAGGAATAAGGCTTTGGGAACTCCTCTTTGCATCAAGGGAGTGAAAATGTCCCACCAGTTTTCATTTCTTTCAGTAAAGGAAAGAATGAAATATCATAAGAAATTTACACTTTTAAACACTTCTGTGTTTCCATCTAGGCATGTGTGAGACGATTCAAATTTTCGGCTGGTATTTTTCCCATCCAGAATTGCTCACCACTTACTATTAATCAGCGTTTTTACGAAAGATTCTGCTCTCTACAATAATTGTTTTAGGGATCTGTTATGATGACTTTACCGATACTAAAACAAGGCATACATTCATGTGGATTTGATAAACGGGAACCGTATGACATGGTGTAAAAAACTTAACTTACTTTACTTTTCCCAACTTTTCTTCGAAATCGAAAGCGTGATGCATGCAAAAAATGAACTTGGTTTTAGTAATGCTTTCCACTTTTGCCCCGCTAAACCAGGCTCTTTACAATTAAATGCAAAGGTCGGCAACGCCTCAGCCAATTTGTAATCGACCTTTCAATGTGGGAGACGGGTAAACAAACAAAATAGCGAAGAAAAAGTTCCCAAAATTCAGTTTGGCTGTTGATAGGAAATTAAGTTTAACCCGCAATTTATCATCTGTGAGAAAAGTGCATCCATGAAGGTTAGAAAGCCGGAAATTTTGTTCTCTTCGTAGAGCGCCAAGCGTGAATTTAGCCTCTAGTAAAAGATTTGTTTGCTTCTACGGTAGCGCTTCCTGGGCTAATTAAATGAGCTAATTCACTGCCTGTCATATCAACGGCAATGTCAAGGGGCTCCGTGTAAATTCGCTCCAAATCTATAAGCCGAATATAGCTGATGGCAAATTAAAAGCACTTTCACAAGGCAGCCGGACGAGTGGACTCAATAGTGTGAGCTGGAGAACAAACACCTCCTGTCGTATCTCACCTTTTTGGCAGGTGGTTAAAAATTTAAAAAAAATTGAGGGGAAGTAATTGACTAACATTTCGTTTTGCATTCTGAGGCACTTACTTGTCCAACTCTGTATCTCTGCTGGTCTAAATAGCTCCTGAGTAATGCCAGCTTTTGTGTCTAGGTGTTTCAACGTTCCTGAGCATCAGGAAAGGCTCGGAGCGCAACAGATACACGAATGATGAGTTGGACAAAGGGCTTTATATCAGAGGATAAGAATTTGGACAAATAACTTATTTACGTACTTTGTTTGCTTCCAAGGTACCCCTTATTACGTAGAACAATGCGCATTTTAGAACACAACTAAATATTCTTTTAGAAAGGATCTGCAAATTATTTCTGCAATTTATATTGGCTTTCTACTTCCACAGTAAATGGAATTAGGTAAATCGAAAATAATACTCGAGTCGAAAATACTTGAACCTGCACAAAGAGGGAAGCTCAGTCAATTTATGGCAAGTGTGAGTCACTTTGGGGTTTACGAAGGGACCCTCAAAACTGGGCTTTGACGTTGATATGCAAATATTTAATGGAGTCGGTAGGAGCGCTCCATCAATCGAAGGACATTCGGCAAAGTGAAGGTAAAGTAAATTTCCTCATGGAATATTACTATAATTCTTCTATACCACACTGCATTTGTACAACGCCCAGACTGACTACACGCTACAAACCCAACTTATTGCCGGAGAGAATCTTTAGATCCTGTAGGGAACCTCGTTACTGGAAACCGAAACCCACAAATAATTGATGGTCTACAGGATATTTTGGATAGGAACATACAATATTGTCAAATAACAAGTCATATTTCGGCCAACTTTAGTAATGCACAAGCACCTAGGGTCTCAACTCCAATTTGGCTCCTTTGTACGACACAAACGCTTTTCCAGCCATGCTTCCACAACTTCTCATGACTTCGAGGAAGACACGGGAAGCTTATATGGTGGCAGTAATAAGCAAACTAGACCCTTTATAATAAATGCCCTGATATTGTAAGAGCTAAATCTACATTACTTTCCCCACGCGTTGATTTCCGAGCTTGCCGTGAGGAGGCATTCAGATATGATTTTTGTAAAGTGCTTAGAAGTGCGTAATGTTTCAGTGGGTGTTGCGTGTCGTGTCAGCTTCATAGGCGGACCAAATGCCCTTATGAATGGTCTTGACTATCTCCTCGAACTCATTAAAAGTTCGCTTAGTTCAACTCATTTCAACCATAGCCGGGTACATGATGCTTCACAGTTTAGTCATAACTTTATCCACAACATGGTGAGTAAGGTTTTTAATATCGGTGTTCATTGCTATTGCCATGCAGCCATATACCTAAACGGAACCTATCTGATTCTCAACGGTCACCTTCAAGGGCACAAAACCACGCATTTTTTTAGCTGAAGGGCTCATCCAGCAGGGCGCGCCTAAGGGACCAGATCCCTTTATCTCCATACATAAAGACCAACCATTTTGAAAGAAATGATTGGTTGCAGAGAGAGAAGACCGTCTTGAGCACGATTCGAATGTCGATAGTGCCACTAGAGAAAACCTGCATCATGCAATGAGATCGATTAAGACAAAATCAGGTTCGTCATAATTTTATAAGGCACAACCGTTGCAATCACCACATGAATTAAATTGGAACACAAAAGCTTGTCAGCATGTAAGCCTACCCACTGAGCCTACTTACAAAGGTTATGGAGATAATCACGTTACACGAAATGACTCGCACAACTAAGTACATCAAAAGGACAACTGCTAATTCATTGAAGAGATTTGTTTGTTAAAAAATTGCCTTAAATTAGCAAAAATTCTTAGCGCTGCCAACACTTGGATTGAAATTGATCCAAGAATTGTAGGAGGTTAACAGCCTGAATACTTGGGCATAAAAACAAACGAGAACAACACAAATTATCCTTGTAATAAAAAAAATGGCCATGGAACAAATGCCAATCACTTTCAAGATGCTGTCTAATGGAGCACTTTGTCTTTTACAGCTAAAGGATTTCCTTTCATGATAGTTAGGTAGCATACATGTGTCCACCATGGATAAACTGAGCGCTAGAGCAAGGCGAAGTCAATTCGTTAGGGTTTCTATAAGCAGATTCTAAAACGCAAGGAAATGAGTGCATAATTTTAAAGGACCAATAAATTTATCGGTTGGATGTAGTGACTGGGGCCGTGCACGTTCAAAGCATGCTTCTTCCTGGGAGCAGACAGTAGTTGTTCCGTCTAAAAGGTGCAAGCAAACATCCATGCATCACTACCTCCCTTGTCCTTTTGAGCACCGCCTTTGGTGCTTACTTTATGACTATGAATGTTTCTAACATATCTGATTGGTAAGGTACCTTTGGAAGCACTCATTTGCTATGATTAATAGTGATTGGTTGAGTACAGAGTTATGCATTGCAGATGAGATTGTTTGTTAATGAGAGAATTTTCATAACCCGGAGTGCATGTTACCCGATATATGCTAGTCCTTGTGACAGTAATGGCTAGATCTCATCATTTGAACAATTTACAGCTATTTTACAATTTTACAAACACAGAAAGCTAGTTTACATTAACTTGTGTTATTATGTTTTATACTAGATAATATACACGCAGCACAACTCCCAGTAACTTTTCGACACTGCTCCACATCTCTGGCCATAGCTAATCTTAGTTAATGCATATCCCATTCGCCACAGAGAGGATACTAATCCCGTAGGTTAGCAGCTGCCATCGTATTTCAAAAATAGAGTCTGATGGCAGGTAAGATAACAATTAATTAATTGCCACCAATAAAAGACCTATCTGAAGTCATCACCTTAGCCTCGAGAAGTCAATAGTGAGCCTTAAGATGACGTCGAAATCTAAGTTCAAGTCTACGCAAAGCATGCATGAATGAGCCTTTCGAGACTATTTTGACCTTCAAAACGGATGTAACTCAAAAATGTTACTGGAATCGTACTATACACAGTAAGTGGCAGAAACTACTCAAGCGAATGCGCCCAGAGTGAGTTTAAAAAAGCGTAAATAGTGTCTGAAGACTCCACTGACAGCTAATATATGCGTAAGCGACTCACATTAGCTCAATTTTTACGAACTATTAGAAGGGCGCTTTGACGTTTACAAAGAAAACGGTAGGAAAAGTAATTAAAAGATTTTTTGACCACTGTCAGCCTCAAATCTTAGGCAGACGCAGCAAAAATTATTTTGTCTCATGGTAAAATTAATTTCAAGCAATTGGGTTCTTTATTTGTGCAGTTTTAGCCATCATCGTGAAGCATTTTGCCTCATTTTGCTCATAGGCTGCTGGATCTTCTAAGCACTTTAATTAAATAAAGTTTTATTGAGATCTATGCACATTGCGATGTCTAAGGTGATACATTGATGGCAGTTGTTGGTAAATTACTCTGGAGGATATCGTGCTCAAGTGTCACAGTGAGACTGTAGGAAGATTGTCAAAGTCACGCATACATTTTAGTGGGTGGTAATGACACCAGTACCAGATGCTATTAACGCTTTCATTATAAAATTGTCTTTAACATTCTCATAAGTACTTACATAGACAAAGTCAGCAATTGAAATTTTGGACTAATAATCAGTTCTGCGGTAGACTTGGAGCACATTACCTCCTCCTCCTCTCCTTCCTCTTCAAGGATCGGGGTTGGTCTAGTCTCCAGCCTGACATCTAAATAAGTGCTTCATGCAACACATCTCGCGCTAGGTGCGTTAATTTGTAAAATCTGTAATTTGCAAATTTTTTAAAATTTCCTTCTTCGTAAGTATACTTAAATGCTCTTAGACATTTAATATACATCAGCTCAAGCTAAAATTTGGTACGGTTTATTTTCTTAAACTATCATCTTGTAGGGTTTTGGTCTTTAAACCCGGCTTACTCAAGTTTTCTTAAAAAGAATCGAGAAGGTGAAATGCACTTCTAATCTTGAAAGGTAGATAGCGTTTGGTTTTTAAGACACCGATCAGAACATCGCGTGCATGAAAGGTAATAACTTAATAATTTTAATTGCTTCTGCCTTCATAGGATGCGTGATTTTGTGCACTACGAGAGAAAAAATGGACAATTGTGACAGTTTACGGGAGCCTGTTGGTGAAAATTTCAAATGCAACAAGTATAATATCATACTATCGTGGCTGTTTACGCACTATAGCACTTTACAATTTTGAGATGATAGTACTTCTATAATTCTAAAGGAGTGAGAGATTCCAGTTATTTACCACATTGAAATAGAGGAGATTTTTCGGTCCTTAATATGACTGTATTACTTTATGTATCAACAGTAAGAGATTTGGATATCCTTTTTTCTAAAAAAAAACGATGATCTACATTGTCAGTTTTTTATCACATAGTAGCTGACAGGAGGTGAGGATAAAAAATTGCTTCCAAACTTAAAATTTAACAGAAATAGGCCTGACGATTGCAGTGGTAACCTGTCAGTGTCTGTTAATGTTCTTTTACGGTACTCAGATCCAGTGTCCGTGACTTACGCGATGCTAGCAAAGAAATACAAGGCATTTATGATATTCTACGAAATTGGACTTACTTTGATAAATTAATTTTAAATCTGGCTTAGAATTGCCATCCGTTTTTTTGTTTTAACAGTTTCTTTATGATTAAAACATCAAAGTCAGCGATGTCTTGGTTGAATTTGTTATTGGCCTTTAACTGTATAAAAAAGGAAAGCGCATCGAAGTACACCGAGAAATGTTACATTGCTTGCAGTCACTCGCTAAAATTTCTTTAAATTTACTTGTGATTTCTAATCTATAGGAAAATTCTATCCATAAACCTATGGAAACGAAAAATTTCGTGCTCTTGGTGAAGATTTGGGCGTAAAGTTAGTATTGAGTAAAGAATTTGAGTGAAGCTACGGTATGCATGCGATGAAAGGATAAGTTAAGTCAACTTACCTACCTCTGTAAAAAGCAGTTTCGAATGCTTCTGTGCAAAATTATTTTACCTTTATCAGTAGGTCGGTTGCTTTTAAAAAACTGCTGGATGAGTGGACTCGTGGATATGAGCGTCAGAACTGATACTCTTGGTCAATACCGAACCATTTGATAGGCGTCAAAAAACTAAAACGGAAATAAAGGGAAGTGTGCAACACTTCGATTGGGTTTCAAGGGTATATTAATCGCATTCATTATACCGCAGCTTACCAGAATGGTCCCGAGGTTGTCCTGCATTTGGAAAATGCTATACATTTGTAATAAAAAATGAAGAGGTTAAGCAACCTCTTCTTCCATCTCTTTTTTAAATTCCATCTGTCATTTTCTTTTTGCATGTGTGGCTATTTCTGGTGACAGGAACAGCGACAGTCACTTAAAGGAATATCATCAAGAGAATGAGTTATCGTCTCTCTCCATCTTATTTTTCCACCTTTTGGAGTGCGAATCATCTCATGGGTAGGGTGTGCGTTTATGAGGTCTTGCGCATGCCTCAAAGGATATCCAATAAAATTGGTATCCGCTTAAAGGATTTACAATCCACCATGGTCTCTCAATTTTGGGGACTAAAGCGCATTTCTGACTTTTTGCATCAGAACGTCAAATAAGCAGAATTTGAGGCTTAAAACCACTAATGCACTTGTAGCACTTGGATCATTAGCTTAACTCCTCATTTTGGTGTTAAGGGCATTTTTACTTCTTCTGGGTTTTGTTCGGGCAATTCCTGTAGCCCAAATCCTGGTATTTTTCTGCATCGTTAATACGTATCTGACCACATTCAATGCATTCTAGTACTCAAGAAGGCCTCAGAATGCTACGGATTTTTAAGGAATTTTGAGTTACTGCCTTTTATTCTAAAACCATTCATAATAGTTTAAAATTGATCTAAAATATTAAACTAGGGTGAAATTTGAGTTTATTAAAACGAACTCGATACCCATGGAATAAGTTGGTCAGCGAAGGCACTTAAAACAGATTAATAGCAAAAGGAATTTCGGAATCGTTGAAGTGATGTTGAAGTTCCTTGTTAGTCACAGAGTTCGCTAGGACGATTCGATGGAGGACTACATTTAAGCAATACAGGTTGCGCATTAGAATAAAAAACGCCAAGTTATAACCATTACATAGGCAAGGTTTAGTGTAAAATACCTTTCCAAACTTTTCATTGACTTGCTTTAATTGCACAAAATTAAGTCCTTTCTGAAATGTATAAGCAGTAACTTATCCGAATTGCTGAAAATCGGCCGTTGTGCGCACTACCATTCACGTGGTTCAACGCCTGATTTTGGTGATACACTATACTTAAACATGTAAAAATTAAAAATCTAAAGGATTTTTATGAACTCGTGGAACATCCGTGAGGCCAAAATTAGTACACGACTGCATCATGTGGAAGCAGAAGGTCTTAATGGAAAATAAGAGAATACATATACTTCCCATGCAAAAAGACCATCCGTTTTTTCTGTACTTCATCGCCATGAAGCAAAATGGGGCTGGGATAGAAGAAAGCCGTTTGGTTGCTAAATGACTGAGTGAGTTAAGATGAGAAATGAATCCTGATTTGTTGGGTGGTCTACCCGCTACTCCACTCTGAGCTGTCAATGCACTATTGCAGCCCTAGAAGCTTATACTTTATGTGTGTGCACGTGAATGTGGCGATCCACTGGAAAAATTCTCCCTTGGACGTTGCTTTCCTGAAATAACAAACAACAACCACAGCAAGATCTGCCTATACGTTGGAAGAAGCCTACTGTGTATGCAAAACAATATTTCCCTGCGAAACAGTCACAAATGGCTAATCCATTATGCTGTAAACACTTAGTTGGTCCATGGGAAGATTGGCTTGTCAGGGAGGAGAGAGGCAGGAGTGAGATGCTGGCTCATTCTCTAGACGGTAACCTCGCATGTAAGGACCATTACCTTTTCTTTTCAATAGAGTAAAAGCACAGACATTTAGCAAGTGAAGATGAACAGGGAAGAGAAAGCGACAGATGTAGGTGGTTATTTGCGGCTTTTAGATGGAGAGTATTTTGATGCTGATCGTTTTAAATGTAAACTTGGCAGATAAGGGCCCACACTGAACCCCAAGTTGATCAATAAATTGCAAAATTTTTATCTCACTAGGATGGATTAGTTTTATGATTACTGTCCCTTGCTTTCTCTGTACGTAGACACGTGACCTGGATTTCGCATGGAAGGATTCACCTGTTAAATAAAGGAAAGTCGAAACGAATCATGCATTTCCATTTCGGTTCAAGCATAATGCCCTTAAATAAAAATATGCCATGCAAAAAACACACCTTTTTTGAAAATTTAAGTATTTATCACCTTTTTAAACTTATCATTTTAAACATCTTTTAACTTCGTCGAGTTTACGTTTTGCGGACTGAAGGCTCCGCAGTTGTACGTTTGCAAGGCATTGGCATTGATGCGCAGTGCATAATTCCGTGCTAGTAACCAGCACTGGCGACGAATTATGCGATGTAATTTTGCAGTGCTGAAGGCTGTTCCATGAAAAAGTTACTTTTTGGAAACCCACAGGCCAAAATTGTGCTCCTGGGCGATGGACGCCACATACAGGTAAAAGGCTTAACGGTTAGAGCGGTGACACAGGCGCGAGCGGCAAAAACCACACTCATATTCTTGCTAGAGTATAAAGGTTTACCATAGCTTTCCTTATTACAATCTGTCATCGTGATCGCCATTTTAGAGAGTGGGATAATCCATCAAATCTAATTCTCAAAACGACCCGATACGACATCCTCGCATTGGACCTCTGCTTGTATGACTATTCGATGTACATTCACAGACTTTGGCCAGTGGAAAAAACGAACAAAGCAATGCAATAGGTTAAAAAAGCAAATGATTAACAAAGAGGGGCGAATATTATACACACTTTAGGAAGGAAATGCTTTAAAAAATGAAACGCTTTCCAGTGAGAACCATGCTCTAAAATGGCTACTTTTAAAACACTTCCGGCAAATTTACAACAATCCATTCGTTAACATTGCGCAATACTTTGAGCTTCCAAATTGAAATACTCACCAATGTACGCATTACGCAAGGTAGTGAAAGGGTGGAATGGGTAGACAGTAGGAGCGGAGTACGATCATCGTTAGGCAGTTTAAAAATAAGAATCGGCGGTGGCCAAAAATTTTTACTTTAGGCAAGTATCCACTGTTCTTGAGGAACACAAAGGGCCATTTCACTTTCTTTATTGCTCAATCAAATGGATTTCTAGCAAAGAGCTAACAGCTACTGTTTATGCATTTTGGGGAAAGATAAGGCGCTAAAATTAGCCAAAGCCATTCATTTAAGAGATACTGGTCTTTTTCTATTGGTGGATCACTAGGGCTGACCCGTACAGGTAAATTCAGAACTGAACTTATCTCGTTGATCACGGTACGGGTGGACTAGTGTTGACAGGACCTTGATCATTCTACAGCATTTAAAGAATAAAAGTTACTGTCTAAAGCTTAAAAATTTATTTGCTGTTGCAGACGTAGATTGCTGTTTTGATTCGACAAGGAGGTTCATAACGTATGATTTGAAACCATGTATGATCTGCGTTTACGTTCACAACCTGACTGTGTTAACATTTATCCGTTTCGCTATGGAGCACATAATAGAGCCCCTCAGAGCTCGACATAGTTTACAAGTAGAGGCCATAATGAGTTCAAAGCAAGCAGTCATTAAAGTAACGGCAATAGCACGTCCACACAATAACTTCGTATCTGGGTAAGTTATAAACTTTGAAACTTGGGATTTCTTTAACATCTAAGCCTAAGTGTTAAGATTTTACCCGGATCAATCACATTCGCCAGTATTTGTGGTTTCGGTCAGCGCCCTAGCATTCTATGTTTCCCATTTCTGTGAATTTTTCATTCAATTCGCATCCACAGCCTTGCACATTTTGACATTTTGCTAATGAGGTGTATATGTGATGTTAGGATAAATGCCTTCGTGGTGGAATCTCAGGTTTTTGATCATGGGCCGTTTGTGTAGCATTGAATGTGTTCTGAGAGTTGGCACGGATTGGTGATTGCTTGAGGCGATAAGTAAGATGACGCAATTAAAGTAGAAGGGTATACAAAGGACTAGTAGTTGTTTTAGCTAAACTCAGTAAGACATTCAGTCGCGGTGACTTTGTATCACACTTTGATTCCATTCCAATACGCTCTTGCTCCTACTGCTTGCAGGCTAGCAGAACTTCTGATCATTCATATTGAGGCCGTGCTCGTACTACGTGCCTTCAGACATCGCATTTTAAAAGCCGATAAAATTGCAAATAACATGGAAGCGGATAAATTGATGCACCGAAAATAAAGCATCAAAAGTCAGTGGAGGGGAGAAGTTATTAAGTTTAACATTCTAGCTTCCGCCGAAAGTGGGGTAAGCTGCTGCCAACGACTAGGCACAACGCCTTTTTCATTTCACCTCAAGTGCACATCGCTTACTGTGGCGGAGAAAATTTCCGAGGCATCTTCTGAATCTAGCACCATATCTTTTGAAAGCCTTTACCAAACTTCAGCAAAACAGGTGCCAAGACTTAAAGTTATATATTTAAGGAGAGGAAGAATATTAGTTCCGAAGCACATGTGTACAAAATATTTTATAGTAGATGATCGTTCAGGATAAAAGTGTGCGAAAATTTGGCATCGAAGAGGAGCTTAGTAATGGGTGAGATAATGGGGAATAGCCTTATTCAAGTATTACTGTACATTGCGAGTTGAGCCCCGAAATTGTCGCCTTTCAAACACCTCCGGCATGGTTGCAACTATCTATCGATATTTATTTTTCTGTAGTTTTCATTTTCAAATCAAAATACTCACTAGAATGCTCTTTACGCAAAGTGATAAAGGCGGAAATTGACAGACGAAGCAGACAGTATGCAATTATTAACACCCCGTTGGTAGTGTCCGTGGTCGAAGTCCGCATTTTCGGCCAAACATTAGCAGTTTTTCCTAAACCAAAGAGCTGTACCTCGCTCCCTCAACCAGATCGCTGGTAGAAGGCGAGTCTAGGAATGGAACATAAGTGGAACGGCTACCGTTTGGACTTTCAGATTATAAAAGGTGCTTAACCTACCGAAGTCATTATAGCAGGTTCGTAGCAGGGAATTTCGAGTAAATGATGCTCACTTGCAAATAGGAAACAGCAATATTGCCTCATTTTAGGAATGTTAGTGTGTATTCCACGAAGGCTGATTCATCTCGTACATTTGCAAATTTTTTCATGCTAATATTTAAATCTCGTCTAATTTTCGGCAAAAATTGGCGAATCATTTGTTATAATAAAAAATTTGCCCATCTGATTAGAGAGCACAATTTTGGCTGCTGCTAATTAACAAAAATTCATTCTCATCATTTATCCCACTGATAATTTAAAGTCTTGGTTCATAACAACGATCACGCTAAGATGCGGATAAAATAAAATGACAGTACTAAGCTGTATTATTCCTTAGCAGAACCATCCCCTCTTTACTCGTTAGTGTCAGACCCCTGCATGCATGTAGAATATCAGCATTGAGTCGAATGCAAAAGGAATAACACTTTTAGAAGCGGCTGGTGTTCAGCCTCATTTGTTTTTACCCGGGACACTGTATTTTTGTAATGCACTATCCTACGTACAAATTACGGTACGAATCGTGTAACATTCACGCAAGCTTAAATAGCTGCTTTGAAAATGAACTCAGAAAATAGTCCCTGCATTAAATACCAGAAATGTTAAATATGTTTTGGCTATTTGACGCAGATTTCAAAACCAGTAGTTTTTTGGTAGACAAAGCAGTGTTACAATCAAATAACCTTTACAGGGGATTTAAGGGTAATTGCAAGAATGTCATTCGCTTTCACTGACTGGAATCACTTGGATGCTGTAAAGTCTTCAGACTTCTTTGAAGGCAAAAGACGGCATGCCACAAGGGCAGAATATGGACTTTCAGCTAACAGAGGGATTGGGGCTGTTGGCATAGCCCGGAGGCCAGCCAACCCGGCTAGGACAATATGGCCACCCAAGTGGTCATAATAGGCAGTCAGATCAAGCAAAGTATTACAGATGCATTTAATTGTCAAGTGATGTGCTGGTAAACTTGTGATTATTGTGTCCGATAATTGGTAAACGCATTTAGAACCCAAATTTAGCATAAAAAACGAAATCTGCCTTGTAAGCACTGCACTGCGTTCATCAAGTCTCTTTGGGTTTGTAGCGTCCTGTTATTGCTGCACTATGATAGACGTCACAACGCATATTTTAATGTAGTCCACTTCATTTCCACTCACAATCGTCTGAATGTGGCATTATAGTAACGCTTTGAAAACAGCAAAACTTTCTGGTAAAGATGAATGTTAAACCCGGTGTGACGACTAGCGGAATGCTAAAATGTTGCAAGTTTAGTTTTCCTACAAGCAAACATGTTGGAAAAAATAGTCTTTCAAACATTACAAAATGAACGCTGAATGAGTATCTTCAAAGCTGACTTAAAATGATTCAATTTGGGGTCTATTGTCTTCATTTAATTCATGCTAATTTCGGTCGTATGCGAGTGTGTTTAGAAGTTTTTTATAAGAATTCAGAAATTATTAACACGGCATGACATTAAAATTAAGAACTGAATGCGGTTAAAATAAGTGATTTATTAATGTTTCTCTGGATAAACGAAATACTCTTAAGGAGGAAATCCAGCCAGGACACTTGTTTGTTGCAAAAAGAAGGTGCCTTCATTGTTCGGCAGTCGTAAAATCTATTCGGTGCAATGTAACTTTAAGTATTGGCAGAGTGATTGTAACCGATAAGCCGATGCCTGTCCCAGTGCTCCTCTAATCACTTGCATCTAGTTTTCACAGTCATTAAAATGCGGGCAATGGCTAAATAATGCTGAAAAATTCAATTTGAAATACAATTCCTGTAGAATTAATGGCAACGTCATTGCTTTGAATTTGTTTAAGATGGCAAGTCCAAGTTCAAAGCTGGAAAAGTGTGGAGGCAAGAACTAAGTCAACCACCTCCCAATCGTCGTCGACTATTTTACTTCTGATTTCGTGTGCATAACCCGTGGTCTGGTTGAAAAAGCACGAGTTTATTTTATTGTGCTCTTTAACAAACCAATGCTCAATTATATTGTACATGCCAAGAAATTATTGCCAAATGAATTCATTATGCGGTGAGACAAATCTTTTAACGATAGTTGTCAACATCTATGGAAGAGAGTGGATTTCATAGGCTTCATGGATGCATTCGAAAAACCACTTTATGAGTGGTCCTAAGCTCCAAGAGATTTGCTTGAGAATATATTATGGTTATTTTACCTATGTTTAAAGAGTACTACAATTGAAATGGTTCCAAATGAAAGAATTAGCCCAGTGTTGTTTGCAAGGCCCAAATAACTTTTTAAACAAGGCGCACATAAATATTTTTGGCTTGTCAGAATGCAATAACTTACTGGGTACCAAAGCATTTGCGCCATTTAAAGATGAATAGCCAAGCATATCGTCTAATCCGTCTTGTTCCCATTTTCCATGTGCCCTCAAAGCTTTCATGTTAAAGTTTTACAAATAATTAAAATTTTATGGAAGACTCTGTCTTGTGATTCTCTTCGCCTAGCATAGATGATGCCCACTCAGTCTAAAACGTTTGTAGTAGCTGCCCGTCTGCTAAGAATGTGCAAACCAAAATTTGTCTTGCACATGGTACGTTAATTGCAGCATAAATCAAACCGCGGCTTTTTCAAACACCTTGCCAGGCAGAAAACATGGTGTTGGTTGATATGGGTGCTTTTGAAATGCTGCCAGACATTCTCAAATGCATCTGGGTGCAAAACTGGTCCCGTTTGTTTTAAAGTAAAAACCGCCCAACTGAAAACCTGCCAGCTTATAAGTTCGAGGAATATGTGTCAACTTGCTCTGTTTTATGCAAGGAAAATCAAGGAAAGTAAACATGGTTTGGATAAGTCTCACTAATTTCTGCAATAAAATGTTTTGTTTGACCAAAACGTTAACAAATCAGATATAAAACAAAGCCTGTTTGAATGCTGCGTGAATGCCAGTTCCGTTCCGTACACTTTAGCTAGGAGTCGGCGCCGTTTCCGTCACGAGTGCTTCGTAATCAAAACAAAATCCTAGCAGCAATTAAATCTGAGATCAAAAGGCATGACAACTTGTGGCTCACATAAGGAGCGGTTCAATTTCGAAAGGGTTGTTGGTATTTATTTTTAAGATACAGATTGCGGCAACGCAGAGCATAAACGATAAAATCTCCATAATTTCAAATGATCCTGCTTACAAAGGGTTGTGATTTCTACACATTTTTAGAAAAATGGCCTTCTATGAGAGTCTGTAAAAGACATACAATCACGTTTATTTTTTGGTACGTTTGACGCTACGATCAAGAACCCCATTTAAAAGGAAAAAGTTGTCGGTTCCAATGCGAGCATGATTTTTTGAAACTTTTGGTTTAAATGAAATCTCCTGTTTTATTGCCAAGTAAAAATGTTGACTGCGTTACCTGTGTATTGCACATTAAAATAGATTTGGAGTTTCATTCACCATAAGACACGACGACAGAAATCACTTACCCACGTCACGTAACGCATGGAAAGAGGTGGCGTTCACAAAATCACTTTTGAGTTGGTAATTGGGCAAGGCCATTCACCTGCAGCTACTTCAAAATGAAGCCATCCAACAACAGTGGTGATCTCACAATATTTGTTAATGCTGGGTTACGGTAGATAAATGCGAAGAAGTCACAGTGTTTGCAATTTTTGATGAAATCTGTAATGGAATAAAATGTTTTGTTGGGATATTCCACAAATATGGATTTAATTTTGGCTTCGAAAACTAAGGTTTTACAGACAATCCAAGTAATTAATCATTAACCACTGCGCTTCCGCCACGTTCAGCCATAAATTTCAACGTTCATATGTTTTCAGTCGTTCTACCATGAGTTTAATTGACTACAGAGAGGACTCAGATTGCTAAATTAGTAGCAGAGGCAAACAAACTGATCCTAAGCAGTAAATGTCCTAACATCTTTACAGAATGTTAAACCGTAACGTGAGAGAAGAAGGGCGTACATTTTGACAACTTCCTCCGCCCCTTGTTCTGTACGACTGCTACCAATATGCGATCTCCCTTTCAACACCCTGCTAGCTGGATACAATCCAGAAAATAGTGCTGCGTAGTACTGAAGTTAGGACAAGGTGGCGAGACGAAACAGTTTCGAAGCCTTATCCCACGAAACCCTTTTAAGCGAAGTCCTATAGTAAGTGGCTCTGTTTTTACTCCAGTAGTCCTACGACGAGCGATGGACATTCAAGGTGGCCACAAAGTGGTATTTTCTTCCAAAGTAGTTCCAAAGCAGGATGAGACGAAAGATCCTGTGAAAGTTGCAAGAGGGGGCGACGATGGTGTGACCAAAGCTACTCTCAGTAACATGCCAATTCGATGGCTGGAGCGGTTGGTTAGTGTGTGCATTTCATACAGCATTGACTACGTTGTGAAGGTCTACCCGGTGGGGTGTTTAGGAGGGGGTCGGAGGAGTGGGACAATGCAATGATTTGATTGTTTTGATAACGTGGACACTTAAGACTACGCCATCGTACTCGTGTTCGCAGACATAGCCTTCAAGTCATGCCTACAGCCACAGATCTTCTAAACAATCGTTCCGTCTTCTCGCCATACTTTAATGGCTTCTCCTAAATTTATACGCAACTAGGGATGCCACACCACATTTTTTGGAAGCTTACGGCATTCTGTACATATCTTAATGTATAAGTACAAAAGTGGACCAAAGCAATACATCCGATGGATGTCAATGACTCCAAAGGTAAATTAATGTTAAAGGCCTTTAAACTGATTAAAAGTTCAAAAATTTGTTCGTTGCCAACCTGTGTGCTCGAAGTTTATCCAGAGATGCCGAACAGAATAGATTCTGTCGCTAAAATTCCTAATTAGGGAAAGATGCGCATACACTTGTTCCCTTCTTCCCTAATTTTGCTTATTAATGTTCGCACATATGACGTTCAGAGAGGTGGATTTCGAAAATAACGACACAAAAATTTTTAGACCTCAAGTCGATGGATACCTTTCCACGGTAGTTCATTTAATTAAGTAACTACCGCTGCATTACACAGCTTGCGGATGTTCTGCATCAATATAAATTTTGTCTTTAAAATCTCATTTATAAACTAGAGCGATTTCGAGGCGTAATAGCATCCTTCTATTTCCACTTTATTATTTCTTAAATGTATTCTTTGTTTATTATGTGCGTGTCCAATTCGATAGCAGAAGAAAACGGTAGCCATCACTTAGGGGAACACCATTAAGGAGATGAGTCAGCATTATCCTCGCCCCATCTCCGCTTCCCTTTACCCTACTATGTCAATCATCTCACGAATTAGTTCTGCGCCTATGGAAGAATGTGTTGCCTGTAAGACCTCAAGTCAGTGGGCATCCCCTCACGGATTCAGTATTTAGGACTGCCTCTGAAAACAATGTCTTCAAGTTGTATGCTTTCAAGTAGGCATATCTCAACAATGGTTATTGCTTGGTCTTCAATAAAGAAATATTTCACGTATACTTGTGTCTGTAAACCACCACGCACACACAGACACACAGGAAAAGCATGAATTTGCAGGAAAGGAGCGATATCTGGCGATGCATGTTTGGAATTTGTGCATGTGTGGGGCAAAGATCTTCACTTTAGAGGTAAATTTTTGCTACTATCCCCATTTATCAGTGCCAAATCTAAAAAGCGAAGATTGTTAACTTTGATGTTGAATTAAGTGGCATGTTATTAGAGTTTGCTTACCTTCACTTTGAAGGCAAATAATTAAGGTTTACTCGAAGTAAGTAGGTACCTTAACTAATTGCCAGTTACCGTACGCAATGGTTGAGCCGGTGCATATCTCTGACTTTATCATGAAAGCAATAAAATCCACTTTGGGCTAACGAATGCGCGAATGCTGAGACATCGATAAATTATTTCATTGAAGTAAAAAATAGCAACTTGTTTGCTTAACACTTTGTTTGAAAAGCAATTAGGCCGACCCACTACTTCGCTTTCCTCTGATTCCCAGCCATGCCAGCCAACTCTAGACGTTTTTTACGTTTTCGGCCGACGCCTTCAAATTTTTTTGCCAGTAACTGCAATTCGGTAGTGAACTTAACTGGGATAACAAAGACTATTTTTAGATGTATTGTTCATTTAAAAGCATTTAATTTCTTATAATTACTCGTGCTATTTTGATTTTTGGCATGGATGCTTGACGATAATAAGTGGTAAGGAAAGATCAGAATTCATGGGAACACTCCTGAACTATTTTACTAGTCACAGAATGAGCTGCAATATTTTGGTAGGAAAATGAACTAAAGTCGTTAAAGATTGTTGCTAGATCAAAAAGTGCTTTGCTTAAACAACCAAGAAAAAAACGATCTCCCATGCCTTTTGTTAGATAATTTTACATCACAGATTAAAGACGCTTTCATTCACTTAAGTTCGGTGACGTCTCGGAAACGCTAAACTATCAGACAGTCGAATTTGAAGTACCACCACTTGTAATCTGCACTATTTTCTAACAAACATGAGCAAAAAGTTAAGCAACAGGTAATCTGAATCGGGTCATTTATCTAATGCTTTCTTCACTGCTGTATGATAGTGTATCCATATTTAAAAAATGCTTCTAGAACACAAGTTAAATACTTAAGATATGTGCTTGAAAGGGTCTACCCCTCAGGTAGGTCTTGATGCACCCCTTTACTGCGAATCGAAGTGATTTGGTCGGCATTAATAAATTTTGGTCGCACTTAATATCAATTATCCAGTTTTACCAGATGACAAACCACTCCACTCCCTACTTTAAATGACATCACTACCTGTTACCTTACTTCAATATCTTCTTCATCTTCCGATGTCGCATTTGCAAATTGCTTCCACGAATAATTTGCAATAATGTTTGAATGTCCAATTTTTGCTAAGAATGGCAATTCATATTTCTTAAGATATAGTGAATTTTTATCTAGCACAAATCGCAATAGCGTGAACATTACAAAATTGCTGTCGAACAGCAGCGTCTTGCATGGTACTAAGCAGGTAAAAACTAGTGCGTTGTACAGTGCAACTTGTCACAATGATTTGTAAAGTTCATGCGTTTATAACGCTCTCATTCTCCTACTTTTGATTTAGCTCCACCCTTATCTCTATATGACAGTTAGTCCAGACTCTCGGCTGTGAATCCTACTTGTCAGCATTCAGAACCTCGAATAGCGTGCTTCTTTATGCACAGGAGATGGTTTCGCATCAAGTTTACAGTAAAATGTTTGCAGAGGCTACGGTGGTCGGAGTTAATCCAGCTGGAAACGAAGTCTTAAAAAGCATAACGAAGACTCAAAGTTCAATTGAAAGGACGAGGAAATGATATCCTCAACTTACGGATATTTTTGCTAAAAATAGGGTACACATGGTTGCATCCGCTAATTCCGACAAACACGCATCGTGATTATAAGAATAATTAAAGCTAAAAAACAATGCTGCGTTAGTTATTTACAAGTTAGAATCGAGAACAAATGAAGCTGGAAGCAAAAACAGCAAATATGAAGAGGACAATACAGATAAGTCAGGGCGCCATTCATTCTTTATGACAGTTGGCAGTCTTGTGCTTGAGATGCTAGCGATTTAAAACGGATCTAAATGTATTTTATTTTATTAGTTAAGTTGAATGATATGTGCAGCTTGATTGTTTATTTTAAATTTAGTTTACGATGTACAAGTTGTCTTCTCTGTTTTTATTTTTGGCAAATACGGTAGGTATAAAGAGGTTGCTGAGCTAATCTTAGCGATTTGCGCTCCAGACTGAGGAAAATCTTACTGACAGCCGTTTGAAACAGACTACTTTACAGATGGATTTGCATCGAACAATTTATTTGAGGTATGTAAAGGAGAGAAAAATCGGCTCGGATAAGATACGCAGTTGCAATAAAAGTAGGAGAGCACAGCACATTCCTCTGCAGACTAGAATAGAGGGGGATCTAACGCATCTGCACAACTCCCGCACTTTCCCACGAGGTCCTGGCTTTGTCAACGCTTTAGTGGATGTGCAAGTGACTAAAACTTGCAGGTTAGGTTATAAAAGGTATGGTCTGAAAAAAGGTAATTCACAAGGTAGTTCCTACAATAATGCACAATTCATAAGGAGGCTAAAAATAGTGAACCTTCAGACAGCGTAAAAATACGTCAATAAGTCTTTAAACTACTTTTGCTTCAAAAGAAGAATGGTCTTATATTGTCAAAATCTTACTAAAAACAGGTCATAATGTCAGTAAATAGCGCCCCGAGTCTTTTCTGATAAAAAGGCGACAGGTACTAGGGTAGAATACATGCTGCCAACGTGCAGAGGGGAAGGAAGACTACTGGCATGGTCTGGATCCAGCTGACGCATTGCAAGCACTTAAAAGTGACGGTTAAGTGATAATTTCGAGTAGATGAACAAGATTGCTGGCGCCATTCTATGCTATTGGCTGACTCATCAGCGCTCTAAGAACTATGAAAAATTTAGGCCAAAATCTCGAAAAGTATGCAAGTGACGTTTTGTAAGCATTTTGACCAAACCAGACCTTTTATAAGGAGTGGACGTTGGTATTGACATCTCAATTAACTAGGTCAAAAAATGATATGCTCGCAATGCCCATTCCATTTTGAAATAGCAATTGGATTTGTCAGCGAAAATAATGCACAAAATTTGGAATATAGCGCAACTGCTAAGTAGAAATTTCACGGTGTGTTAATCTGACTTTCTTTAAATAAATGGACCTAAAGTGATCCTGGTGTGAAAGATCCAAAATCTGCTCAGTGCAGGCAGCATTACAAAGAAATTTACCCTATAGTTTATACTGCTCCACAACTCTGAACATAACATTTTAACAAACTTTTATCCCTTTTACCCTAGAGGAGATAATTACGATTAAGGCCAGCAGCTTTACTTGATTTGGACAATGTAGCAATTAATGATAACCCAGAAAGCAGCCAATTCACTGACAAAAACAGCAGACCTCTTTATATTCATACCATTGTGCTTAAGCTGACGAAATGAGGAATGATATACCTCTAATGTGTAGGTCCAATTGCAGTCAAAGCATGCATTAAAAAGCCTCGATTGGCATATTCGCGCAAATAATTCTGGATAGGGAACGCCAATGCGTATCAAATGACAAGGTGCACAGAGGATTCAAAAACTATTCAGGCACTCACAACACATCCATTGGCTTCCTATGATGTGGAAAGAGAGACTTGCCATCAGGACATGAAAAGACGTTGGCAGTAATCACTCAGACAGAGGTCCAGTAATAAATCTAGTGGGGTGAAACTGGTGATCAAAAACCCGAACGACATGATGCCTTGGCTCAGGTTTGTGGGCCACAAGGAGAACTCGTTCGATCAACTTCGACAAACTTATGGCCGCTTTGCCCTCCAACTGTTAAGCAGGCAGGCAGGCAGGCAGGCAGGGACTTTGTCAATCACTTGTTAAGATTTCACATTGTGCAGTCGATTTCGGCATTATTGGTGGTTTCGACTCCCATCTCGGCATCTCGCCCCTCTCCTTTCTGCTAATAATCCAATCAGAGAGGTTTAACTTCAGTCAGGATTAGTTTCAAGTTATGCATATCGTAATGTCTTCGAGGTGGTGCATTGATGGCAGTAGTAGGCTAATCACTCCAAAGTAGAGGGACGTCTTAATTCTCTTTCTGGTAATGATACAAAGTGTAACAGAGACTCATGAAAGGAGGAAAGTGGAAGTCACACCCACTTTTGGTCGACAGCAATGGCATCGGACCTTGCCTCTGGGAGCTACATAATTGCCTACACGGACACTAACAACAACTCAAAAAAGGGGCTTCGCTTTTAAACGGCAGTCCTTACAAGCAGCATTTGGAATAAGGAATGAGTTTCTGATGGAACAGTGACAAAACTAAGCAGTGAAAAGTCTGTGCATACCTAAAAGTGTTGCCCTCAAGTGAATTTGCTTCTAGCTCTGCTAATTTCGAGGAAATGTGTGACTGAAATTGGGTCCATATACCTTCTTGCTGAAACATCACCGCATGGCCCGTGTCAACTCATGTGTGGTTCGCGAGGAACGGGTCGTGCTATAAGGTCTGTCAAAATATGCTGGTTACTGAGAGCTCAGTGGATGGGATGAACGTATTAAAACAACCTGTAGGCTTGCAATAACCTCAAAACAATGGTCTAGTAATCGGAAATTTTGGCAATGAAAATGTCCAATCGGACACCTCAGCTCCTATCTCTAGTCCCACAATTAGACTAAAAAAGCTGGATTCCTTCAGCAGAGTGAAAATAAGCTTCAGCTACACTATCGCTTAACTAGAATTCCATTGACAAAGCCCTGTTGAAATAAGTTACTTTATATGAGGTCGATGCAACAACATGAAATAATCTAGCTATTCATCAAGACACACCCTTCAAGGATGTTGTGAATACTGTTTGAAAAGCTTCAATGAATTCTAACCTGTGCCCAAGATTTAGCGCGACAAAATACCACGATCAAAAGGTCAGAGATTCAAAGGTTGCATAGGCCAATTGTCTTATTGACTTCCGAGGACTTTTACAAAGCGATTAAACTGTTATTCCTTAGTGCCAGAAAAGTGCCTAACATTGGCTGGGTTTTTTACCAAAGTACTTATGTGGACAGGGTATTACAACAGGCAATAATGGGCTGGGGGTAGTCTCCACCAAGTGTCACAGTGCATTAACCGATGCTCTAATAGTGTCTTCGTTCAATCCACTTCTGGTGTGGTTAAGTCGTTACATTTTATTCGCAAAATGTTCATTTCCATAAGCTCTAAGCGAAGCAGTGGAAAATGGAATTGCACAAAATAAAATAATTCCATATTATTTAGCGCTACCGCCGTCGCAGGCCAATACTAAATTTCGGCTGCTCACTGAATATCCTGGAAAAAACAAAGGACTTTTAATAAAATATCAAAAATGAATGAACGACAGAGATACGAAATTACTCCTTCTCCCTATCTCCAAAATGGATTTCTGGTATTGGACAAATGTAAAAACAAAACATAAATTAATAACCCCGATTTTCTTTCCAGTGATAAAACAAAAGCTGGGTTTGTGCAAAAAATAGCCTTAATGAAGTCGCAACCGACGTGAACTTCACTCCGTCATTCGGAAAATCCAAAAATTTGGTTAAACCTGTGTCATGCTCACAAATGGTAGACTACAACTTTGTCCAGTCCAGAAATGATTATCGTTATTTTAAGAAAATTGAGTGCCCTTGCAACCCTAAAGTGTGTCTTCAGTGCTCATCTTAAAAATCTTTAATTAACAATAAAATAATGGAAGTAAAATTCATTTCAGAAAATGTATAGCACATCTGCATCGATGGCACCTTTTGGGCTGCTGATAAGTAGACTTATCCTGCATCATCCATTCGGTCGTCTAACTCAACACTCGTGCAAAAGTAGCAAATAAAATTGAACAGCGCCAATGAATCTGCTTTGTATCCGCAACAGAATGTTTTTCCTGTAGTTGCAAGCGCGTGATCCGACGCATCGTTAAGTCTGTCTGTGAATGAGAAAAAGTGCCAACATCTATTTTACGCGCGAAAGGGATCACCCATTCAACCGACTGTTACCTGAAGGCGATCATAGGGTATCATGGCAGAATTATTTTACCGAAAGCTAACAATACTGCAGATGACTACGTGCAGGCATTTAATTTAAACTTATTCATGTTTAAATGGAACTGCTCTATGGAATCAGACCTAAATTACAAATAGTTCATAAAATGATAGAAATAATGTGAAGAAACTTTTTGTCTAGGAGTGAATATTCTGAAAACTGCACCTTGAATTTTGTAGATTTAGTGATGGCGCAAAGCATATAGCTCTTCAAGGCAAGATAGAATTATGTGCATCCGATACGAATGGAGTTTTTCAGATTGCGATGAGTTTAAAATGTTTCTATCAGTTAAAGTATGGAGTACAAGAATAAGATGTTTGCATCGGCCAGCTGTCTTGAAAATTTTCCATTGCAACACTCATGTTGAGAATTGACAACGATTACTTCAGCCAATTTCAAATAGGTTTGGTTTGAATTTGAAGTGGAAAAAAGCTGTTACTGATTGCAACTAAAGCTAGCATTTCTGCGACTACATTGCACTGAATTTAATTGCAATGTTGCGGCTATTTGATCCGTTCCCTCCCTTTGTTAACAGCACACTTCAAATTATGAAAGGTGTGGAGGCAAGAATTTAGTAGGCTGCTTTTCAAGCGTCGTCAGTTTCTTTGCCTTCGCATTTATGTGGATGACTACGTAGCTTGACTGAAAAACTAGCGGATCCATCGCCTTTGCTTTGACCTAAAGTTCACGCTTATTTAGTTGGGCAGACAAAAACAAATACCTTTTTAAATTCCGTATTCAATGAAGCAAATCACATGAGAGTGGATGAGAAAAATTGCATCAGCAAGCGTTTTAAAGCCTTTAAGGACATAGTTCATAGGCAGGGTCTGATGTTTAGAATGACAAATATGAGATGGTCCAATCCAAATTCCCTCAAATGGAGGAAAGTATGGAAGGTCAAACTTTATTGAAACTTCTAACACTTTTGTGGTTAGCAATTTGGATATGTGATAGGCAATTTGCATTTCTGTCTGTCACCCTTCCACAAAGGTGCCAAAGATAAAGTCTGCTTAAAATCGCTAATTTCGTTGCGAGCATCTGTTCTTTAAAATAATCAACTACCATACTACTAGAGGCAGTTTGGCCTTTTGCAATAGTCCACGGCTGTCTAGTTAGAGATTATACCAAATTTTTATAAGGCAAAATCTTTTTTTCTTTCTTTTTGTGTCTTTCACAGTGCTCTTAAGTATTTAATGTGTGCATAATACTTCTATAGTTCTGACTTGAAATGAGAATTTTTATTTTCTAACCATGTCGAACTAAAGGTGATTTTCGATTCTTGCTGTGAGTGTATTGCCTAGCACATCAGTCGTAAAATAAAGGAGGGCTTTTATTCTCATCGAAAAGACGACGATTCAAATCGCCAATTTTAAATCAAGTAGTGAATGAATGGAGGTTAGGATCGAAAAATGGCTTCTAGGACATTATCAATCTCATAATATTTGTCAAGACTCGGTTACCGGTGTCTGCGATTTCCGCAAAACTCTATAAAGAACTGCATGATTTATGAAAGGCAAACATGGTTGCATCTATTCAACCTCGAATAGTGAAATAGGTCTTCCACTTTTTCTTCTCTTAAACATGTACTCCGTGAATGGAGTGTCAAAGCCGGCGACGTCTCATTGGACTTGTAATTGACCTTCCAATGTGGCAAAATAGTTGACACAGAAAAACTGCTGATAAAATTGGAGTTGCATAAGATTACTGTTGAACTGGACTAGTTTTTATTCATACTTTCCGTTTTTACAAGAAAAATACCTCCACAAAAGTAAAAACACACGAATTTTTTTGCCCTTTGTTAACATTTACGCATAAATTTGACCCTGAGTATAAAAATTTTGCCTTTGCAAAATACACGCCAATTTGTCGACCAATGCAAAAGTAATAGCGTCAAGCGCTTACATGCAGATCCACTCCAAATCCATCAGGCAAGGATATCAAACCTCAATTTGATAGTATTTGAGGGGGCTTCTTGCGTGACTAGACTCTTAGTTTAGAGCACCTACTGTGTGAAATCATGCGAATTTAGAGGGAACAATTGCGATTATTGAAAAGATATACTTATAATAGTTTGAATTTTCAACTCTTCGTTCTGATTAAGCTGGCGCCTTGGGCTCCGCCTTTGTGCTTTGCTGGGCGAAGAGACAGCCTAACCATGCCAGAAGTACTTAGCTCTTCCATACGCCAGCAAAACGTTTTCTACCCCACTGTTATGAGTTCTTACTGAAGTCCACATTACGTAGCTTGCCATCTGTTAATGTTGCAGTTGCTAGTGCGGAAACATTTCAAAACGGTTTTAAATTTACTAATGGAATCCACACTTTTAAGGACACCTTAAAAGTTTATTCTCGGTTAATCAGGATTAAGATCGGCTGATCAAAAGATTTGCAATGAAAATGCCGATTTGCATGGGACAGCAACCATCGTTTAGAAAAGAATAATAAACTAGTTAACCCCTTCAGAGTCAAATGATTAAAACTTCTTTTTTATGAATCATGCCATAAAAATCATAGATCTTGTTATGGTGTCGCTCCTCTTACCCTGATTTTGGCACCACCCTTACTATGAAATGGCAACGAGGCTAAACAGATCGATTGATTCTTGTTTGTCAGCAAACCAAACCAAGGGTGATGGTCTTTAATTCACAGAAACTAGTTTCTCGAGAGATTTGCTGTGTACTATTTGCGATTCATGATTTTATAAAGATGTCGACACTCACTTATTTGGGCATCCCAATATCCTATTCTTGTTTAGTAAGCAAACTGCTTTCAGGTCCTGTGGAAGGACGATAAAACCAAAAACTCCCAAGAGGGTGTCGGATGCATTGATGATGCACTGATCTTTATCGCGATCGGCGCCTGAGTCAGTTGTTGTGAATGCAAACGAGTATCGTTGTTTGGTGTGCGTTGAACGCTTTAAGCCATCCTCTGTCTTGCTAGCCTTCTGTCACTACTGCCTTCCTTCCTCACGCTTAGCGTCAGTCAGGCTCGCCTGTCTTCGTGCCTGCTTGTCCGCTCCCTTCGCCCCATCACTCTGCATTCATTGTCAACCTTTTCGGCTCTTCAACCTGCTTTATAGACAAAAGAGCCGAAATACACATCAAAGTCAAAGTCTCACATTTATGACAAAGCTACCTTTTGATACTTTTCTATTTGGTGCAAAACGTTGCCTCTGTAGAATGAATTTCCATATACGTGAATATTATTAGTTGTTTTTCGTATAAAATAGCGACAAATTTTGCACCAATGTAGCTAATATGAAAAGGAAACTCATTTTGCTATGAATGAACAGAAATGAAAGCAAATACACTCCTTCTAAAACTGTTGCCATTCGCTATGGAATTTGTTTATTGCAATTTTCTATGCGTTTGTGACATTAAGGAAGTAGCATTGACAGAATATACGGCATTTACTTCTGAATACACCCTTGACTTGAGGGGCTATTTTTGTAAAAGGATTTCGTGAAAACTGATAGTCAAACTCTGTATGTATGAATCTATGCGAAGAAGTGTCACGTCGATGCTTGATTCATAACTATCATTAAAACTGAATGCATCCGGCTTTCAAGCAAAAGAATTCCATGTTTGATTAGTGGTCACTTCGTCAATCCTTACGGATGAAGGTATCCGGTGTGATAATACACTGTTTTCGAGTTGCAAGAAAGAATAATAGCTGTTAATTGTATTCCTTATCAATTAGTGCAGACGTTTAGCATCTCCAGTGTTAAGTTGTTTAAAAAATTGCTTGCCATTTTTTTGCTTTTCAGTGTTATAATGGCGTTCGCATTGATGCACATTACATCAGTCCATGCAAATGACTCTCCGTAGAGGCATTTTACTTGATGTAAATTAGAAGTACTGAAGGTTGCGCAATCGCTTCCTTGGTAGACAAAGGATTCTCGACAAATGCGGAAGAAGGATGTACTCCAGGACGAACGATGCAGCCCACAAGTGTAAGACGCATTAGCAAAGGCGCTGGACATTCGGACCTCTCCTAAGAGTGTCACAGATGCGGGCGACGAGGACTATGCTCTTTTGTGCCGGATACTAAGGACTTTACCTTTTTTTACCTTTTTAACATCCACCGTAGTGACTCTCACCTCAGAGGAAAGGCACCCTACTTAGTCGAATCCCTAGATGATTTGTTTCAACGACCTCTAATTAAAACTAATGTATCAGGAGTATATTGCAGGCTTCGTCACTTGTGCATGGTTGATCTTATTGAATGCATACGGAAGAACTCCATTAGATGAATCGAATGAGGGCCTGCTGGAAGTGTTATGTTATGTTCTTAGCTTGAGTATCACAGCATGGTCTTACTATTAAGATGAGAGATCTTGGCAATACACCATCTTGAAAGCATATGCGAATGTCGTTTCGATTATACACTTCGAGTCCCACACCCTTGTAGTCGATCTTCATCAATGGGGCCTACTTCTCAGCCTTTGCAGCCCCTTTAGAAGTGTCTACTAACATGCTAGCTGGTAAGAAGTAGTCATTCTTGATCAGAAAATGCTTTTTTGACCAATCATTGTATGATATAACGGACTTCAGCGCTATCAATCTGTACATTAGCAACTAGTAGTTGTCAGTTCAAGCATTAAGCTAGTCTTCTAAGCCCAGGAAGGGGTTGCTGCTCATGCTTTTTGTATGGCAGTAACAGTGGTTGCAGAAGACGCTACTTCACAAGGAACTGCTCCTTAAGAGTGAAAGCTCTTAAGCTCCAGAGTCCTCAACCGCCTTTGGTCCTGGAGCCTTGATATCTGAGAGGAGCGCCATGGTGTTCTAGTAAATGAAAAATGGCTTTCTATTCAAATGAAAGAGCTACATTTGCATCGTGTTCCCCCCACAAACAAATTTAGCCACGCCATGAAGGCGCTTGGGAACATGGATGTTGCAAAAGGCGCTAATGTGTACATTGTTATAGCAACCATCCTCAGTACCACGTCTAATGCTCTTTTACTCAAGGTCTAATGCGAGCTTGCATAGCAGGACTCATTTTCATCATGGGTTGATTCCTGCTGCACTGCACTTAAGCTAAAGCCTCTCCTCTAAGGAAGCATGTAGTGTTTTGAGCACTCACATACACGCAACCATGTGCGAGATAGCAACTATTCCGCTTCTTGACAGCATAACGAGCCTCCTTGCTGCCCACCTTTAAGAGCACAAAATCACTCATCATTTAGTAAAAATGCTCATCTGACGAGGCATGCAAAGGCTACCATTGCCATCTTGGTTCCCCCTATGTGTCGCAGTTACTCACGCAGTCCCTGAAAAAACGTTTGCACTAACGGTTCTGGAGCCACGAAGCAGGCAAAGACCCAGAAGCTTATTAATAATGTAAAATTTGTCTTCTAAATGGGGTTTTGCCGAACCCTATCACTGAATCAGTTTTCCGCCGAGGGTTTGTAAGAATGTGAGGAAATTTTAGTTCTCTTTGTAATCGGTGCTTTGCGTAATTCCTCATTGATAATAAGTGAGCTTGCTCAACAGCATGGGGTTCAATGGGCTATCATCTGTTTCTGTCGGCACTGCTCTGCGAAACAAAGTATCTGCCTTATTATTTGTGATCGCATTTGTACTATACTGTAAAATTGTAACGTCGTAGCCCCTTCTGCCCTCCACTCGCGTAAGTGATAGCGTCCATCTGTGAGGAAGCGCTGTCCACTGCTGCACCGCTAGTGTCGGTATCTGGCACAGATAATAAGGTGCGAAGTCGTGTAATGTTTGTTACGGGGCAAGCAGAGGGTTCGTTTCTTCATGCTCCTTCTCCCACTTGAAATTCCTTCCGTCAGTTTTAATCAATTTTTGAAGCGGACTTGCGATTATTCCGAATCTCAAACTATACGTCTGTAGTAAATTGTCGCATTTGTTTTTTTTACTACCGTCGATAACTGATATTTCATCTTACGAGGCAGTACATCCTAAGAAGTTGATTAGGCATTGGAAGGATCGGCGATTTGTGGGTTATATGGTGAATCCTATGCCTGGTAGATAGTCCACTAGTAATTTTAGTTTAGTTTTATACTTTCGAAGATCTTCACTGACGAAAGGAATGATGTTCAGATATGTTACACAATGCCTGAAACAAGTTGATTCCTTAGGCCGTATCAGCCAGTGGCAGCCTGCCGCTGCAGTTAGGAGTCCGAAATGCGTTGAAATTCGTTTGGTAATATGGCAACGTTTTTATCTATTTCTGCCACTTCCATATTTCAGTATTCTGATTGTGAGTCCAGTGTTTTGATACTTGCAATAGAATGTAAAGATGCTACTAGGGCAGAAAAATTTTTATTGACGTAAATGAAGGTCAAAAGGGCTATTGAAATGTTTCGAAGGACGGAATTTCAAGAAAGGAGTTTTTACTTCCCGCAAAAGCAAAACGAAGTGATAAACTAGCAACAAAACTATTGCAGGCACTTGAGTCGATTTGTTTAAAAGTGAACATCATGCGCGCTGCTGCACATAAAGTTGGATCGTATAGCAAAGATAAGACTCGACTTAAGTATTCCAGGTCAGCAATAGAAGCATCAGTGTTCAGAACGACAAAGAAGTTGAACAAAGTTGCACGCAAAGAATGGAACTCATGTCAAAAATTTCTAAAACTGATACTAGACTAGTGATAGTAAGAAGGCATTTCCGTGTTCATTTGATTCCAGAAAGTATATGCATGGAATCAAACAGAGCAATGAAGCCATGGAGAGAAGTCATGATGTGCGTTTTACAATTTTATCGGGTGATTGACTGCATGAACAACAAGATGGAGGCTATATTCAAGAAACGCCAAGCGATTTTCGACCGGCAGATCTATAAGTCTGAACGATGTTGGTAAAATTATGGTAAAAGCTGCATTATTAATGTCTGGCTCAGGCAAACCAATGTAAACTGAAGTTGAACCATGATGCAGTGTTCAAATAATTAAAATTGCTTGTCCATAGACAACATGTTTTCTAATGTTATAGACATAAATTTTCGCGTTCATTTTACTCAAAAGGACATAGTGCATGTCTTGGAAGTCTTCAGTTATGTTCCACCTTTTTCCTTCCATAAAAAGAAGATACATTTAAAAAAGGACCGCGGATTTTTAATGGTATGATGAATTTGAAGGCACTAATGAGAGTGCAAAATAGTCATCTAATTGACAGCACCAGTACACCCATCTTGGATCTTCGCTTCAGGGCCGAGACATCAACCCTAGTGCTTGGAATGACTTTAAAATCCAAGCTCAAGTGTAGGCAAAGACTGCATTGAAAATGCCTTGAATAACGTTGTCATTACAACTAAAATCTGGATCACATTGCAAGTGATAAGACACTCGGAGGACCCTAACAATATTCCAACCTTCCAGATGGGTCCTGAGACTTTCTATGATGCGCAAAATGGACTTGACTTCAGACTGAACACAAAATCTGGCAAAATCCACTTGGACAAAGACGTACAATATGAGTCTAAGTAAGTGGAACCAATGATCCAAAGCTCAACTAGCATCCTGCTTTAATTTAATTTTATGAGCCGCAAGAGACTAATTTGATCAAATTCGGCAAGTTCATGGCTATTTGATCCTTCAAATTCTAATCGGGCAAATCGAGACTCAGTTAGTCACTTGTTAAGTTTTAACATGGAGCTCCCAAATCTTTGGTCTTCGTGATCTAGGCTATTTTTAGACAGCGCTGCGGAGCCCCGAGTGGTGAATTGTCAATGAAATTCCACAGTGTTGTTTCTTAAGAAGGTCAATCCTGAATCCACTGATATCAACAAGATACATGCTTGACGTCAGAAAAAATGTCTTTGTAGTGAGAATGCATTGGATTCTCTTTACTTACTCGTATGTAATTTGTGTAGCAGTAAATGCTGCGAGGGATGACATGCGGCGGGAAAGATGTTAAAAAGTAAATGGCCAAAATGAAGTAAGTTTTTAAAGTTTAGTCCTTGAAATCTCCACTCTAGACATGACAAGCTTGCCTCTTTCGCTTACGGGTCAATAGCACTTAATAGCGTCCATATTGAGGCGACACATGGGTCACGGTTCCTCAGATGTTGCACTTCAAAGCAAATAAGCTTGCAGATTACATGGAATGTGACAAAATAATACAGAGGCCACAAACAAGTACGAATCAAAAGTCAGAAGTTAACAAAATTTGCCTAAAAATGAAGTCACTTAACAGATAACCTCATCTTTTCCAAACCGTAGCACACGTTTTAAAGATGACCAGGCCAACTCCTCAGGTACAACAGCTCTTCCATCCCCGTGTTTCAAGACAGCAGCCACGTTGAATACATATCGCGTGTACTATCAGAGAAATTTCTCCAAGTAAAATGCATTAGAATTCCATCGATGAAAACATGAAGAGTTTGCCTAAGTGGTGTAATTAAAATGAAGGGATTGTTCAAAGAGCGGGTGTCAAAATGTTAAATAATTTGCTTGAAAACTTACTTCAAGACACAATTCGAGTCCGTTACCACTGTCATTTATAAGTCCCCACCAAAATTAATTGTCAAGGCCAGTAAGAATACTACGGGTATGAGGTCGATTATTTCAATATTCCAAACATCTTATCATTCCGTATCGTCTGCTGGGGGTATGGGGAAATATGGTGTGCGCGAAGTGTGTACCAATGCATGAGATAGATGAGAGGTAGTCCTATTCAAGTATCACAGTCCACTGAAGATTGTAATTCAAAAATATCTCCTTTCAGAACATTTCTGACATATTTACACCAACCTATCCATTTTCTTTACATAATAACTAACGTTTCCCAATCAAAAAATCACTAATAAGCACCTAATACGAGGTTGTAAAAAGGCAGGTCTAAATAGGCAACGCAAACGCTATGGACCTACCATACATTAAAAATAATAATAGTTCGCCTTATTTAGCGCTATGGTAGTCGTCGGCATAAACTAAGATTTCAGCCAGCCATTAACTATTCTCGCGAAGAATGAAGGGTTATTTGTAGAATTTCGACGCCATAAATATAATATCGCACTCTCAAAAGGCAATCGGTCAGAAGGCGAATCTTAAAATGGAACATAAATTAATGGCTACCGTTTATGTTTCCTTATAATACAAATGGAATGGATTATCTGAAGCCATCGTGATGAGTACGTAAATAATGCCAAATTTACCTAGTCCTCCCGAAAAATACAATAGTGAGGAATTGATGCTTACTTGCAAATGGGGGACTGAGATGCTGCTAATTCTACAATCGCAAGTTATAATCTAACGAAGGCTGAATCGCTACACACATTTACACCTTATTTACCCATACTGGGATTCGGCTTTTACACAATGTTGTGCAAAATTTTTATTCCTAATAAACCTTTTGCCTATCAGATTAGAGCAAATCATTTTGGCTGTTTATGATAAGTGACCTTCCCCTCATCACCTACTCCGTTGGCAAGTTAAAGCCATGGAACTTTGGGGTTGTAACAACAGTTGTGCTGAGGTGCTGATAAAGTAGAACGACAGCAATGAAGCTGCTTTGTGTTTCCGGCGGTGCCTTTTTCCTTTACTCATAACCATTTGACCCGACGTAGAATATCAGCATCAATCCAAATGCAAAAGGAATGGCACATTTAACTGACTGGTAGTTTAAAGAAAAATTACCTGGTAACTTAAAGAAGGTATTAGATCAAAGGCGGACCAGATCTGGAATGATAAGGAAAAGATTCAAAAATGTTATGCACTCAAAACTGCTCTTATACAATTACTGGCATAGGTCTTACAATGGATTTTTACATCTTCAAATGGGATCCTTGCAAAACACCCACAAATTGGTCAATGCATTAAATCATAAAAACACGGCAAATACTTCTGCTCAACGAAATATATCTCAAAGGTCTCACTTTAATGTAACCAGATAATGATGCCTCAATCAAAAAACTTTACAACGAATACATAAAATTAGTTGCATTTGATCCATTTCCCAGATGGGGATTTGCGAACCATTGCGGTTGCTCATCGCAAGAATTTGACTGGTTTTAAATGGGCTAGTTATCACTTAGATGCATTTAATTGACAACTGATGCGCTGCTAATTTTATGGCCATCGCCTACGATAACTTAAGGCCACATGTAGAGTCAGTTACATTTTTTTCAGTAAACCCATCCAAGTCCAAAACACCTCGCCACAAATGCAGTTCGCCAATATTTCCCATATGCGGCACAAATTCCACACATACTTTCAATTCATCCACACGCCTCCGGATGTTTTACCCAAAGAAGAACACTTAAGGAAAAAATATCTGGAAAGGAAGAATTTAGGTCAGCCATGACGACTAATGGAAGGTCAAAATGTCTCTAATTCAATTTTATTACAAGCCAACATTCAGATCATGATGGCCTTTTGAAAATCACAAAAAGCGCTGAGAAATAAACTAGTTTCAAGGCAAAATAAAGTTTTCAGTTTGGGTTTTATTGTCTTCTTTATTGTTTGCAAAACTTGGTCAGAAAATATGTAATTTTATTCCGGAAAGCGGAAGATTGTATTGCCCATTAGTCGTTAAGGTTATCAGGTGCAAGGTCAATTGAATCATTAGCAAGACGAAGAAAATGGTGAAATAAAGCTTTTCTCGACTGATCCTTTGCTCATTTACGCCGACGCTTTGATTAAGTGATGAAATGGAGTCAGCAGTGAAATACAAAATTTCTTTAAAGAAAAAAGTGGATACATTGCACTGATTTCACTTGAATTAATGTAGTGACTTGATTCGTTCCCTCCTTTTACTAACCAAACACTCAGCCTCAAGGCATGAGAGACGTAGATGACACATATGTCGCCGTCGCATAGAAGGGCTGGCGAGCTCCTGGCATGCCCTAGACCTTACCACATAGAGGAAGGCCAATAGTGTAACATTTGGTCCTCACGTATTCAGGTACAAGGAATTATGCCACCTTATGGTTCACGACAGTTGCATCAATGGAAGTGAATTCTACCTAAAGTCGACATAATTCCCAGAAGTTTACAGTTCACATTAGTACTTCGTTCGAAGCAATTCCGTGAATAACTTGTGTTAATCCTGTGACATTGCCTGGATGCACTAAGTGTAAGCTTGACAAAATCAGGAGAAGTTCGAAATGTTAACATTTCTAAACATTAAGTGTGTGGATGTGGAAAAATAACAAATGTTGGTAAAGCCTAAGAAAGGAGTGGAGTTTGTTGTCCGCTGCATTTTTCGGCAACTAAAAGAGTGCGATCTAGTATTGCGGATAGCTTTCGAAAAAAACGGCATGCATGGACCAGAAAGGCAATGCATATTTTATTTCGACTTCCCTCCCGTTGCCCGAGCAAAACCGTTCATTTATAATTCAGATTATTGATACGTCTGAGCACAGCAAAAGTATGCAATTGTATTCACAAAAGTAGGCTTCAAATATAGCATTTTAAAAGTTCATTGCTCACTTCCTTTAGTCGCCAAGTAGGTTAGGCTAAAAGATTTCCCTACTGCATACACGGTTCTGGTTTACCACTAGCATATCACCTTACAAGGCTTAAATGAGCAAAAAATGTTGCGTAGAGAATTGGGTAAAAAGAAGGACAGTTGGTCTGACGACACATTATGTAAGTTAGGATATTAGAGAGCAATAGGGATATTGGTCAACGTTAAATGGTTTGTCCTAAAATTCCTAATAATTTTTGCTTAGAATACTTGTGTCAGGTTAAAAAACAAACAGAAGTATTAACGAATCAATAAAACTTCGAAGTGAATAATTCTCAACAAGTCTTTAAGGGAAGAATTCCAAATGAATGGTTAAGATTCCCCATAAAGATGCTTCACCTATGGAAGTAGAAAACACCTACTTGCAACCACCTCTGCTCCTGTCTCATTAGTCCTCATTTACCAACTATCTAATCATGTGCGCAAGCGTGTACAGAACACTAACTGATAGTGCAAGGCTTATTACTGCCTCTGAGTGACAGTCAGTTAAAAGTTTCATCCCTTCCTTTTTTGAAGCCAAATTAACAATTTTACATGCTAACGCAGGCTTAACAACACGCCGAATCAAACAGTGTTGTGGATGCAAAGTAGCCTCATTATCTCTATTCTATTTAGTATCATCTGTTGCTTTTGTGTGAGTGTCGATTCAGTCACAGTATCCTAAGGTGTTAACGTAAGAACGAATAAAGTGATGAAAGAATAGTTAGCCTTTTAGCTGCCATAAAATTTAACAAATCGAACACGAGTATTAAAAACAAACTTTAATTTTGTGAAAAGCTTTAAGTGCCCCACAATAATTACCTTTAAGATTGATCAACATTACAGCCACCCTTCAAGAATAGTTGTCGGTTTTCCTAAATTTGTGGATTTAACGGCGATAGCTAAGTGAATTTGATGTTGTTTCCGAACCTATTACACTTACACTGCGGTCTCAACTTCCGCTTTATCACTGGGAAACAGGATGATGATCGTTAATTTATGCCTCGTTCGTAGATTTGTTCTATGTTAGAAATCCGTTTGAGGGAGCCGGAGAGTAAGTAACTTTATTTTTTTGCGTTTATTCTTTTTGGTTTAGCCTTAAATATCTCCTCATGCCTTGTTGGAGGATTTGATGCGTGTCCAAATTTCCACATTTCGAAAGAGGCTGTCATAGCACTAAATGAGGCAAAATTATCATTGTTTTATCGAAATAATGCCACTCATATCATCCTCTTGCTATCTTGCATAAAGTATATGGTATATAGTATTCTGTGATGCAAACGAGCAAAATGCAGTAAAAGTGCAGGTAGTGATTTGAACGGAGATATTATAAGAGCACAAAGCCCGCTGAAATATCTTACTCAGATAAGTTTTTGGTACAACTCTACCCATTAATAAACGCAGTGAAACCGGTTTGTAAAGATCTCCGAATGTTGCTGGAAAATAAGTCACTGTGCGACTTAATAAACATAGTAGGCCTACCATCTTTGAATCTCCAAGTTCACACAGCGCTGATTGCTTCACTGGATTCCTAATACAATGTAGAATTTAGTGGAATTTTCCAAACGAAAATTGCAACATTTTCTAAAGATTTCTAGGGCTGACGCATTGCGACTTAAATGCATTTCTTCAAGAGAATTCTTCTATTTAATTTAATCCTTTCCTGCTACTGACTACAACATGAATCCATTTTGTCTGGTGCCATGAATGGGAGAAACAGAAAAGCTGATGTTCACGCTTAGATAGCCTGGGCACTCCAGCATCTATCCTACCATCTTGTAGCACTATCGGAGGGAGCTTAAGTATCCCATTATGTGATTTCACTTCCCCTTTATATTTTTAATTCCTAGGTAAATATTTGCATTTACCACAAGCATCTCAAATTAGCTCACTATTCAGTTTCAGTTATCTGCGCTCCTAGTAATCACCATATCTTGCAACCCTAGTGTCATGTTGTTTGCTACACGAACCACTCATGATTTAAAAGAGAGAGGCAGTAATTTCCCAACGAAAAGGTATTTTTCCAGTGATACATATCATTAGCATCAGCAAAGCCAGAGTCAAGTCTTTTTGTAACACCATTATGGAAATTCATAGGCTCTTCACTGATCGGTCCTTACCAATGCTCTGCCGTGTGCACATTTCCAAGCCCATATGCTGTTCGTATTAAAGGTTGCCCAAAACCAAGCCCAACACTTTGAACTATCATCAATATCCGCATGTGTCCATAATTATTTTTGAAGGTAATATTTTAATGGAAGAATTACAATCACCAAGATATGATATCACTAGTGGCTGTGACTTCAACATTCCTCCCGTTGTAAGTCCCTGTTACACTTTGTATCATTACCAGAAAGAGAATTAAGACGTCTCTCTACTTTGGAGTGATTAGCCTACTACTGCCATCAATGCACCACCTCGAAGACATTACGATATGCATAACTTGAAACTAATCCTGACTGAAGTTAAACCTCTCTGATTGGATTATTAGCAGAAAGGAGAGGGGCGAGATGCCGAGATGGGAGTCGAAACCACCAATAATGCCGAAATCGACTGCACAATGTGAAATCTTAACAAGTGATTGACAAAGTCCCTGCCTGCCTGCCTGCCTGCCTGCTTAACAGTTGGAGGGCAAAGCGGCCATAAGTTTGTCGAAGTTGATCGAACGAGTTCTCCTTGTGGCCCACAAACCTGAGCCAAGGCATCATGTCGTTCGGGTTTTTGATCACCAGTTTCACCCCACTAGATTTATTACTGGACCTCTGTCTGAGTGATTACTGCCAACGTCTTTTCATGTCCTGATGGCAAGTCTCTCTTTCCACATCATAGGAAGCCAATGGATGTGTTGTGAGTGCCTGAATAGTTTTTGAATCCTCTGTGCACCTTGTCATTTGATACGCATTGGCGTTCCCTATCCAGAATTATTTGCGCGAATATGCCAATCGAGGCTTTTTAATGCATGCTTTGACTGCAATTGGACCTACACATTAGAGGTATATCATTCCTCATTTCGTCAGCTTAAGCACAATGGTATGAATATAAAGAGGTCCGCTTTTTCTGTCTTCAGTCGTATATTTTCCAATCATGATAAGATCTGCTCGGGTCTCTTAAAATTTTCTTCTCTATGGTAAAAGGGGAAAAAATCTACAAAAATTATAATCAGCAATGGAAGCAGTGTAGAGAAATGCGTTTTGCCTTATCAGCTGAATCAGGTATCCTTATTGGGATTTCGTTGTTTCGTCGTAATCTCGGTCCTGTTCGTTTTAGTCCGCTCAACTCAGAAACTTATTCGGTAACTGCCTTTTCAATATTGCCTGTACTGAGTAGTGTTTGTTAACCTTCCACTTCAAACCACTTTTTGCTTTGAGAAATTTGGTGATATGCGTTGTAAGTTTCCTACATAGCATTTGTGCTATGTTCTGATTCCATGCATTTTATCTGCCGGTAAATCCAATTGCTACCTCACATAAACTAAAACATTCGGCGCTTTATTTTCTGTGCTTATTACTTGAGATGGCAAGGCTTGTATCCTCTCCTCATCAAAAGTCTGGCATTATAAAAGTGCATACAAAGTACTATCCTCTAACTCCTTAAGATTTTGGTCAATGATAAATATCCATTTCCATCACTATCATGAAATGCCGAAGTTGTTACATAACTTTGATCCAAGCTCCAGCAAGTTTATCTCGTTTAGTTCAAATTGTCCACTTTAATACACCCACCTGAAGTACTTGTAACGCCTTATTTGCTTGTTTAAAACATCATTCTAGTTACGCAAGCATTGAAGACTTCCTCCCTTTACTTCTGCTAGGCAGCATGAGTATGGGCCTCGCCAGTGGTTTTCTAACTTTTCCGCACGTAGACAATGTATGTTCTACCTTAGTACTGTGCCCTTTTGCCTTCAGGACTAGGAGTGCTGCATATTAGCATTTTTGAACTGATTTTAGCAAGAACTGTACAATACTGGAACATAGATACTTTCAAGAAAAAAAACAGTGTTAATAATTTGGCGAAATGATAACCCTGCTCTCCAGAGGCATAGAACGTAACTGTATGCGTAATGTTTCTCGGTCTCCTTATAAATTATTCATTGCCTCCAGAATTACTTCATGCATTGTAAATAGCACAGATACCACGATGCCTTTCGTTTTTTAAAACTGTAGATCTTTAAAGCCTAAGTTGCAAATTTTAGCTACATGTGAATTCGTGCAAATGGTGACTTCTTTGCGGACTTGTAGGGAAAGTGTCAGAGCCGTGCAGATGTGTCAGAGCATCTAGCACCTTAATCTAATAGAAAATTTCGCAATACTCACTTACTTTTATTAATAATGCACACTGTTTACCAGCTATACCGAATTCCAAGCTGATTTTGTTCTTCCTCTATCTATCCTACGTAATTTGATCTATAGGGTTTTGGTTAAAAAACAGGCTGTGCGGTGTTCACCTTATAAGCATGGATGATTTTGAGGTGTTCGTATCCCATTGGTGGTGTACTTTTGGAAGGATGCATTTCTTACAGTAAACAATGGATGATTTAGCTCAAGATTGTGTAGTACAAGTGAGGTAGTTTGTTGGTGAGATTACTTTCGTCTTTTGGAATGCACGTTGTTCTACGGATGCTGGACCATAAGATTTACTTCAAATGGTGGGGTCGGATCCATTAAGGTCACTTCTGTTGGTTATTTTATGCTGTTTGGAAAAAAGTTTATTAGTTCTTTTTATTCAGTATTGGTACTGGTTCCTCTGACCTTGGGTTGTGTTAGATTTAATCCGTAATGTGACCCAAAATCTTGTAACTCAACTTTTTAAAGAAAGTGTCAGTTAATCATAAAAGCATGAATACTCTTTACCGCTATACGCTTTACATCGACAATGGCTTTCAATATCAGTAAGGTATATCAAAAAATAAAGAAAAATTTTAAGGTTGTGGCATAAAACATTGGAGTTCTATAGGCACTTTACTAGTTTAAATCAGGTACTTGCACTCAGAGTACATTGGTGCACATTCAGACGGACTTCAGGATACAATTACCTTACTAAATTTAACTGCAAATAGTGTGCCTCATTTCTTTGAATTCATTTAAGGCAACTTATCACACTTTTGGAATGATGTCAATGATGCTTTGCCTCTGGAAGGAGCAAAAACCATTTGGCATTGCTGTATTTCATTTAGTGCAATGATCATTCGACACGAGAGTGACTTCTGTAGGTTTGACTTTATAGCTCAGGTTACCTTTACCTCCAACTGCAATATTTGCTCAGGTTTTGTGTTCTTTCCGTAGCCTTGCCTATTTATCCAGATTCCCTCAGTGACCACTTGAGAGTAAAAGTGATCCCTCCACCAAACGTGCCTCCCAATTGCAATCCCAACGCCACCTCTAAGGAATGCATTACTCAAAGATAAGATAACGTCTTCCCACGACTGCGAGTTCATTCCTTAGAACCCTCTCAGCTTAGTGTACGATCAACAAAAGCCTAGTCTGCAGTTGTTTTGTCCATTCTGGATAAATGACACTGTATGCGCAGCCCTCTTCATAAGCAAACATTTTCACTTCTTTTACACTGCACTGCCCTTAGTTGCTGTTCACAAAGCCAATTCCTCCGTTTCAAACATCATCATCAAGACAATACAATCCAACCTGTCCTGACGATGTCGTTAGCCATCCTCGTGTGATTGGTTTCGCCGCACACAGAATTAGGAAGGCGTCCGTTATTTGGTGTGCACAGTCAGTCGTTACTCGATTTTATCTATATTCTGGTCTCCAAATTGATTTGGTTAATGCATTATTCTGCTCTAGGGGATTTTTGTCTATTACATGGTAAGAATTCAGTCAGAAATCCGTAACTTAATAAGACTGTTAAAATTACTCTTGTTTTGATTCATTTGAAACACCTTAACTGAAACGCTCCTTTGTAGTTAAGGTAGTTACTTTCGTACCGCTGCTGATTAGTGTTGTCAAACTGCTCCATCTTTCAATGCTAAAATGATCGCTATGACCCTTGTTAACAACTTGTCAGTATGTAGTAGGAGAGTTCATAATCACTGTTGAAACAATTTTTGAAAATAACAAAAAGAAAAGTAAAAAAGTGATATCTTCTCGAAATTTAGAGCTGCGGGAAAAAATCCCATAAAAAATGCTTAACACTACCTTGGATAGTAAGTAAGTAAGTAAGTACTGCCAGGAGCTGCTCATTTCAAATTGTAGCTTATGTTTGTGTTTTTAAACACGTAGTGCTCCGACTCCCTCCTAAAGTCGAATAAACGTATAACTCACTCAGCCTCAAAGCATGAGTGACGTGGAGGCAATAATTGGGTCGACCACCTTTCAAGTATCGTCGGCGCCTTCCCTACCACCTTCATGTGCATGACTACGTGGCCAGAATAGAAAATACTGAATCGTCTCCATTATTTTCTCCCATAACTAACTAACGCCTCATTTGATAGTTTGCGAAGGACTTACAGTGGAACATATCAAACACATAAAGAACGCAATCTTGTTTCTTTTCTCTTGTACCTAACGTAACGATCTAGAACTCCATTTAAAAGAATATGGCATTAATTTTAATGTGGGCACAATATTTCCAGGTTATTATGCTCAAATGATCCCTCTTGCTTTGATGTCAAATAAACAGAAGATGATTTTTCGGTCCTTAAGTTGATTGCATCGCCTGTGACCTGCTCATTAAAAGAGCCTGACCTTTCATCCATTCTACAAGACAGCGATGAAAGTCACCAACTTCCATCAAGTGGCACATAGAAGGAAGCGATGCTAGCAGATTCACATTCGACTTGATAATTGATCAAGGCTGTTCACCTGCAGCTACTTCAAAATTAAGCCTCCCGACAACAACAATATTTGCTTATGCTCGATTACGGTAACCAAATGCGAAAAGTCACAGTGTCTGTGATTTTCGCTAAAATCTGTAGTAAACTGAAGTGTTTGGTCGAGATAACTGCAAATATGGAACCAGTTTTAACTTGGGAAACTACGATAACCTCTACTCCGTTTATCAAGGTTTTTCACAATTTGAAAAGCCGCAGTCGGCCACGTCTTATTGGGATCTAAAAAGATCTTCTAATCTGTAGCAAAGGTAGCGGCAGGTAAGCAACTGAGGACAATAACGTGACGCTCGGTTTACTGTTAGAAGAGTTTAAAAGTTAATCTGCAATTTCTGGTCCATGAAAAAAGCGAACCTACAAAGCAATGGGAAGAGATATTTCGTGCTCGACGCAAAGATTCAAACATAACTTCAACATCACAAAACCTTAGTTACTGCTTCAGTGTTCATGCTATAGGAGAACAAATCAAACATATTTGTAGTGTAATATAAAAGCTAGAGTGTCAGGGACTTCTGTGCACAATTACTCCAACCTCATCAGACGACAGTGTCTAACGTCGATTTGTTAGCACTTAAACAGAACTTTTAGATGGCTAGAGTCTTTGTATTTTCGCTAAGCGCGAAGACATCCGGTCCATGCCAGAAGCACCCACTGATAATGAATTTCTTTGGACATCTTACATGGTGGATTAATGAACGCCAAATTATCGATGCAGTATTAAACGTCTGAAATTGCAACGAATTAGTAAAGGTCGAGTGTTTGTGCCTATGAATTATTTATTTAGCTTCATATCTGTCAAAAACACACTTTGCTGCAAAGGAAAAATTGGGGTTCGTAATTACTTTTGACAATTCTACTAAGAGCGGATAACAATGAACTCTCAGAATTAGTTACATCCTCACAACGATAAAGCGTTATTCTTCACATGCAAGAAAATGAGTATCCCAATTATGGTGACTGAGGTAGAAGCATATGGATCTGCACGAAAAAGAAGAATGTTCAATTAGATAAAGATGTGAGTCAGTGCAGAGCTCATAAAGGAAACCTCAAAACTGATTGCCGATGCTGTTGCGTCAGTAATCAACGAAGTCTGAAGGAGCGCTCCTCAGACTAAGGCGCACTAGGCAAAGTGAGTTTTAATTGAATTTTCTCAGCAAGCACTAAAGTAATCCGCGTCTACGCATCAAGGTTGTGCTGACACTTAGGCCAGCAACGCAATATAGTCTGAAGTAATTGTGGAGGTACTCCCAAAAGTTTTACAGGAACCTCATTACCGCATAGCAGAAAATCACAAAGATAGGTGACAAATAAGAAATCTCGATTGGAACTATGTCGTCAATTTGTAATTTATATATTATCCAATTTTGGAGATTACCCAAGTAATTTGTGCTCAGCCGCTGCGCTTCCGCCACGTTCAGCCATAAATTTCAACGTTCATATGTTTTCAGTCGTTCTACCATGAGTTTAATTGACTACAGAGAGGACTCAGATTGCTAAATTAGTAGCAGAGGCAAACAAACTGATCCTAAGCAGTAAATGTCCTAACATCTTTACAGAATGTTAAACCGTAACGTGAGAGAAGAAGGGCGTACATTTTGACAACTTCCTCCGCCCCTTGTTCTGTACGACTGCTACCAATATGCGATCTCCCTTTCAACACCCTGCTAGCTGGATACAATCCAGAAAATAGTGCTGCGTAGTACTGAAGTTAGGACAAGGTGGCGAGACGAAACAGTTTCGAAGCCTTATCCCACGAAACCCTTTTAAGCGAAGTCCTATAGTAAGTGGCTCTGTTTTTACTCCAGTAGTCCTACGACGAGCGATGGACATTCAAGGTGGCCACAAAGTGGTATTTTCTTCCAAAGTAGTTCCAAAGCAGGATGAGACGAAAGATCCTGTGAAAGTTGCAAGAGGGGGCGACGATGGTGTGACCAAAGCTACTCTCAGTAACATGCCAATTCGATGGCTGGAGCGGTTGGTTAGTGTGTGCATTTCATACAGCATTGACTACGTTGTGAAGGTCTACCCGGTGGGGTGTTTAGGAGGGGGTCGGAGGAGTGGGACAATGCAATGATTTGATTGTTTTGATAACGTGGACACTTAAGACTACGCCATCGTACTCGTGTTCGCAGACATAGCCTTCAAGTCATGCCTACAGCCACAGATCTTCTAAACAATCGTTCCGTCTTCTCGCCATACTTTAATGGCCTCCCCTAAATTTTGAAACAATATGGGATGCTAGACTATAATTATTTGGAAGTTTTCGGCATTAAGTTTACTTGTTAATGCGCGAGTATCATAAAGTAGTTTCGAGTCGAAAGGGACCATAAAAGTTCTTCAAATAGATGTCAAAACAATGAGGAAAATTTTAGCGAAGGCTCTCTTTACTGACGACAAAATTGGGCCAAAATCTGTGTGACTCCCATTTGACAACATCCGCTTCTACTTATGATGCTCAGATTTTACACGGTGATGCTAGACAAAAAAAGGAACTTCGCCGTTGACACTTTTAATTGGGAAAGTGCGTGCATTTGATTGCTCCATTATTCTCGCTTTTCACCCATTGATATTTGTAGAGCTGACATTCGGGAAAGTGAATTTCGAAAAAATTTACGGACTATGCGAAAATTGGGACCTTTCCACGACAGTTTGTTCACCGAATTTATCACTGCTGCATTATGCTTTTCAGACCGCTAGCAAAGAGATACAGCTAGAGAACGATCATTTCCAAAAACTATCAAGCATCCATGTGCCAAAAAAAATCGAGGCTTGAAGGTCTTTTCCTGCATCAAATTTTGACTTTGACACTGGAAATTGTTGCGCTAACCCTCACCACTGAAAACTGCTGGTCCAGTTTCATTTGCAGTAGGAATACATTTCAACAATTCGCCAGCTACTCTAAGGCTAAGGCACAATCAATCAAATCCGCGGTGGAATAGCGAATGAGCACATGTTGAGATTTAAAAGAACTTATTTTAACAAAGCAAAAACTATTAAAACACTTGTATTACTTGCGTTTTCTGCGCATCTTTTCGTTTCGGTTTCAAGGGTAATTGAACGGATTCACTGCTTCACCTCCATTGGGTTTCCAAGTCATATCAGTGGTCCTTACCTTCGCCCAATCCATATTCTAAACTACACACTTTTTTCCGCTTTTCCAGCCGTTATTTTCCATTTTTAAGCCAGTAATTAGGGTTCAGAAATGATTTATAATAAGGTAACAAAGATACTCACTTGAATGCTTTGAGTATTCAATGGCTTTTAGTTTCCTGAATAAACTTAGTGCTTTGTGAAAGAACTGTTTAGAAAGATACTTGCCAATCGTGAATTGCAGGTAAAGGTTTAAATTTGGGGAAATACTCAGATAATCTTGCTGATCACCGAAGAGGATACAACATTTCTGAGAAAAGTAGGCTTAGCAAGTAAAAGCTCCTTGATAGTACAAAAAAGTGACTCGCTATAGCCATCACGTCGATAATTTTCGAGACAAGGCGATTTCCTCTGCCTTTTGTTAAGTAATTTTACATCACAAAGTAAAGTCCTTTTCAATTTATTTAAAATCGCTGACTTCTCAAAAAAGCTAACAATCAGGCAGTCAAACTGAAAACACCACCACTTGTCATCGACACTGTCTTGTCACAAAAATGTGCGTGTAAGAATCAATGTGTACGCCTTGAGCAAGAAGTGAAGTAGCAAGAGTTAGGTTATGCCTCCAATGTTTTCTTCATAAACATATTGATTTGCATTCACGTCTATAAAAATATTGCCAGGACATCATTTCATTATTTAAACTATAGGCTCATAAACTAGTTTAATGAACAAGTGAAACAGGATCCAAGCCGCAGATAAATCTAGACTTATCCTTGTATTGTGGATCGAAGTGGTTAATTCTTCGTGAATAATGCTTGGGCGTGCCCACTAGTATTTATTCAACTATGGATAATGATAAACCACTTTATTTAAAAATGACCTACTTTGTCTGACCTAAGCACTTCTTTATGCAGTTTGGATGACCTTGAGACTGATTCTTTTAAATGATTATTTGACGTTACTGTCGTACACTGAAGTCCACATCAAGTAGCATGCCACTGTTTGGTGCCGCAACAGCAAGTGCCGCCTATTGACAATTTGTAAAATTTTTCAAACTATGTCTCATTTTAGAATGGCATTTGCATTTCGAAAACACCTTAGCTTCCTATTTTTCGTGATTTAGGAGTAAAATAAGGTGTTCAATGTGTCAAAACGAATATGCTGACATAAAAAGACCATTTGCACTAGGTGAATAAAAAGTTTATGAAAACTACAAGGCAACTTGTTGCAGCAAACCGTGGTGTGCCTTTCATTTTATCAGTCCGCTCACGTGGCAGACTTTATTGTGCTCTTCATTTTCGTACTTTGGATTCGAGTCCACCACGATTACAGCATTGCAGTTAGGCTAGGCGGACGAATTTTATTCTTGCTTGTCATCAGTTTAAACCAACATTAATGTGGTTTCATATTCAAAAGAACTAGTTTCTCGTCAGACAGAACTAAACGCGGTTAAAGGACATATACTTAATCGAACACACAAAAATACTCAAAATATTTTTGAGTTGATGAGAAAATTACATACTCGTATAATGAGTACCTTCGGAAAATAAAATAAATGAAGCCAATCAGCCGCGCAGTTACACATGCAAATTATAAAAGCATGTGTCGTAAATACAAGAAAATCTGAAGTTGGGAACCACTGACAATTTGGGTGATGGTGGTCAATGACTACCAAAACGAGGAGAGTCTTACCCTGAGGATCGATGGAAAATTGCTTCGGAAGCATAAACCTTGATAACAAACTCAATACGGGAAAATTCTTCGAGCTTTTGCCTCGTTACCAAGCCAAAATCAATCGCTAAGTCGAAACCGATAAAAAACAATCTAAAGAAAGCAAGGTACTGACCACATATTCCTTAAACTTTGCAAACGGATGCGCCAGTGGGATCAAAGATATCAAAGAGCATATTCTGGACTGCAGCCTCCTCCAATATGGGAGTATCGAAGCGCAAGGATCGCCAGTCCATTGCATTGCCGTAGCGGAACGTTGACTAAGGGCCACGATGCACATTAGCTTTACCGATGTTACTTTGTTCTGCTAAAGTTTATCTGCGGTTTCGACTGCAAGTCGTCAATCTGCACCTTCTTCTGCTTTCCCTACTAAACAGTGAATTAGAAACTCCTGATAGGACAACTGATAATATGGACGAGGACCAGTTTGTTGTCTTAATAGCGCACAAGGAAGCTATTCCAATGCTTCTTTGACCACATCATCCGTGCAGTTAATCTGCAGGGCTGGAGTTCTTCTCCATATTTCCAAACTCCTTCCGAAGCATCTGCCAATCCGTCAGTTGGTAAGACATGGTCATTTTATACGTGAAGGCGTTTATGTTTATTCTATTGTTTGGCATTGCCAATGAATTCAGCTACACCAGCCTGTAGAATAACAGCAGCTGATTTTTGCTTTAAGTACCCTACAAAACCACGCAGCGGAATAGGGAACACAACTGTAATTTGCACGGGTAGAGTAACCCACAACGAAGTTGTTACCAATGCTTTAAATTCTGGCAGTGATTTTGATTTGAGAAAGAATCGATTCCTTAGAGAAACAGACCTTAGGTGAGAAGGGCCAGTAACTATGGGAACACTAATCCATTTCTAGGCCTGAAGTCTTGATACCTGAGAAAAGTACCTTGATGTAGTAGTAGGTTGAAGTAACTTCTATATCCAATGGGAAGAACTTAACCTGCATCATCTTTTCAGTGCAAACGCATTTGACCACTCCGTGGCGGGTCCTTCGAGCATGCATTTTAAAAATGCTCTAAGATGTGCGAGGTTCTAGTAGATGCTACGCGGCATTCGAAAGTTCGAGTCAGATTAAGTGCCCTCTTCATCGACCTTGGCTCTCTTCGAACCCAAAGACAACTAACCTGACTAAAGCAGTTTCGTACTTAAGCGGAACCTTAACTTAAAATATGGTGAGTAAGGTATTCAACACCGGCGTCGTTGCCCACAAACATGCAGTCATATACGTGGTCGAAACCCATCTGCTTCTTGGCAGTATATAAAACTCCCATTTTGGTCATCTTCGATAGCATGACTAAATGCGCCCTTTAACCAAAAGTCTTATCAGATCTGTGCGTTCATTAAGGATTGGGCCTCTTAACAACCTTCTGACAGGCTGATCCGAATGGCGACAGTGCTACCAGTGAAAAACTGCATTTCACGATGAGTTGATTGACCACGTTATGCAGCAATGATTACTTGGTGGGAAGCCAGTAAAACCTGACTGAAGCTACTGGTATTTACCAAAGCACAGTCATTACGTCAGAAAAACTTATGTCAGGGTGGCTATATGATCTAAGCTGGACCGCAGAAACCGCTTCAACATAGAGACCAAGCAATTTTTTATTTAACTGCTCTATAAAATACAAAGATCCACCCACTGAACCTACATAAGAATGATGTAGAGACAGTTAAGATACACGAAAAGACCCACGCACTTAAGCACGATGAACAAAATGCAGGATTCAGAGAATTAAGCAGAATATAAGCTCTCATTAGCAAGGGGAATGATGATTTGCGAACAAATATTAATCCATAATGAATGTTGTCTTCATGCATAAAAACTTTCTAACTTAGCGAAGACCTAGGTCGGACCGATCCAGGATTCATGGGTGATTGTCAGCCTGAGTACGTGAGACCTCAAATCGAATAAGAATCAGCACCAAATTACTCCTTATAATGAGAAATCTTGATATAAATCCTAAAGCCAATCGTTTTCAAGATGTTGCCACGTAGCAAACTTTCTTTCAAACACGAAGTGGTTCCTCATCTGTTAGATAGGCAGCACTTTACGTGTCCACTGCAGATAAAATGAATGCTAGGGCAGTAAAAAGTAAAGTGAACATTCTTTTTTTAAAACGGAAACTGCAGAATGAAGAATTTGGCCTACAATTTTGAAGGAATAAGGTTACGATCCACTGAACTGTTTTGTTAAACTTACAAGGACGATGATGCGGGTCGTGCATATTTAAAGCACACTTTACCTAAAGGTGGATGACGGCCGTTCGGCCTTAAAGGCGTGGTCAAACAAACATTGCCCCCTCATCCCATGCAACACCGTCTCTGGTAGCCACCTTAAGGACATGGAGTATCTTTGTATATGCCGTTGCCGGAGGTCCTCTTTCATGAATACCTTCGTAACCGACAGATAGTGCAACTTTGAAAGGACGCATTTTATAGTGAACAGTGATTGGTTGAGCACAGAGTTTTGCGATGCGGACGAGGTAGTCTGCTGCTGAGAGGACTATCTTGTACTGGAATGCATCTTACTTAACGGATGCTGGACTTCGCGTTGTACTTCGAGAGATGGGATTGAATCCATACTATTCGTTGTGTCGACTGTGGGTTGAACACATCGCATGAACAAGTTCAGCATTTTAGCAGAACTTATGCTAACTGTTTCATGATATTTTGGGAAACGTTCACAAACTATTTATAATTAGATCATATTATTTAATATCAGTATTGGGTGGCGATATGTTAACATCAGCATGGCTAGAGTCTGGTAAACCTCCCTTTTAAACGAAATGTTCCAGCTAGTCATAAACTTCAAAGCATCCTAACCCAACTCTTACTTCTTGACTTTGCTTGTCAAGTGCATAAAACTGGTGGAACATTACAAGCACACTAAAATGGTTTTCGATGCCAACAAGGTGCCTCGAATGATTAGAAACTTTTTAAAACTTTTGTTTTGAGCAATGCTATTCCATAGGCACATTACCAGCTCATATCAGATGTTTACACTTAGTGCATTGCCCTATACATTTGGACAGACCTCTAGATAAAATTAGCAAATAAAAATGAAAAGCAAATTGTTTCTCATTTTTGTGAAATAAATTAGCGGAGCTCTGGTTCTAGTGCATAATAAGATACCGGTAAATATTCTGTTTTATCCCCCCCAGAAAACGTTAGTTTTTGGAAATTTTTCAGAATTCAGGTAGTCATGAAAAGTGCTAAGCTGCCAGTACAATCAGCGAATTACATTGCTTTCAACCGGTGAAAAAATGCGCGAAAAATTTTCAGAGTCCGTTAGAACATCATAACTGAACTCAATTTTAGCTTTTCAAAGCGTAATGAGAACCGTGAAAATTATGAAATTTTTATAAGTATTAAAACGTGGAATGTTATTAATGAATCGAATTCCAAATGAAAAGGAGGCACAATTACATCAGGACGCCGTTTATTTTATCAAGTCCATTTGAGACTTGATATTCAAAAGTAACTCAGACCTAACTGGTTTTTCTTTTTGTTAGTTATCAAACAAAAAACAACTAAGCGACTAACGACAGGGAACTGTCAAAGTCAAGCATGCGATGACACCTGACCTTGATGACTGTCAAGGAAGATTCAACTCCGGCTTAGTGATGTCAACGAAATGTGCGAATGACGTTGGAACCAAATACCTTTTGGTGGAAAATAACTGTATGGCTGACCTTAACTCATGAGTAAATCGTATAGCATGGAATGTTGGTGCTTAGTGGAGTGAATTAGTCAAGACAGTTTGGAGAGCTGCGATGGGCTCAAAATAATGGCCTAAAAATCAAAAGTTTTGTGAGAGAGTGAAATTATTCCATAGGACATCTCAGCTCTCGTCCATAATATCACAAGCCCGTATGACAGATGTTAGAGTGCCAGGGCAAATTAGGCATGAGTATCAGTGACGGAAAGTTGATAACATCAAGGGCAGTAGCTATAAATAAATAAAGCAAATGAAAGAATCTCGCTGTGACAGTACACTTAGAAAGATTAACTTTTAAAGTTTTTATGTTGCAATATGAAGTGTGTTATTTAACTGCACAGTAATAAACATCTTTTTAGGATGTTCCATATTTTAATTAAACAACCTAGTAAATTTTAACCAGTACCCTAAATCCAGTGGAATAATTGCCATAATTAAAAGGCAGAGATCCGAGGATAGTAAGAGCATTATGGCCGTTACGGTACACATTAGCCAATTATTTAAATGCGATTCGAGGGCTTTTACAAACCGATTGCATCTCCACTGCTAACCTTTTAAAATGTGTTTATCAATGCGTGAGACTTCATCATAGTGCTTCTTCAAGGAGGTATCACAGTGGACGGCAATAGATGCAAGGCAGTCCTTCTGAGGTGTCACAGTGGAATGAGCGTTATGCCCCAAAAGTGTTGACTTTCGAACTACTTTTTGCATGTTTTTAGCACTTTTTCCCCTTAACATCACGCTATACTTTGGAATTTTGACTTAAGAAATCACTGCTACAAGCTTCATTCGAGGCGGTGGGAAGGAGGAAATGGATCGACGATATAGGTAACACATAATAGAGGTTTTTTATTAAAAAGTGATAATTTTGCATTATTAAGCACAATTACGGTAACGACCAAACAGGATTTTGGACAAACATTAACTGTACTAATAGGGCGCAAAAGCTGTTCAAATATAAAAGCTTAAAAGAATAAAGACAAGAAACACGAACCGATTTTACTCTATCTCGCACTTCTTAAAACAGATGTCTGACAGAATGAATGAAGGGATGGAGCATAAAGTAATGGCCACAATCCTTGCGTTTTAGTGATTAAAAGGAAGTCAAGGTCGTTAAAACCAATTGTGTTGAGTCCGTAGCTGGCGTTCAATTCATTCGACCATCTAGGAAACCCACGAATTTAGGCAAGCTGATATCCACTCACAAAAATGCGACTGCGGAATTGTGCTAATCTAGAAAAGATCAAGAAAGTAGGATATTTACGCATAAACCAAAGCATGTTTTCAATGCTCATATTTGACTTTTGCCAAGTATTAGAAGAAAAAACTGTCAAAACCTCTTTTAAGGAACACATAGTGCATCTAATTCCACCACGTCTATTATGCTGCTAAAAACACACCTTTACCTCATCAATTTTCCCGTTCTTACGGTAACACCCTAGGATAGTGTGGCTGAGCCAACGGTCACGCAAAAGCAACGGATAAAAATAGAATAGCGATTATGGGACTGCTTGTTTCCATAGCAGAATTTTTTCCTTCAACAGTAAGTGTTTGATCCGACGTGTTGTTGAACCTGTGTAAGCAAATGAATCGTCGGGCTTGATTCAAACACGAAAGGGATGACACGTTCAAATAACTACTGCCTGGAGACAATCGTGAGGCCTTTTGGAAGTATTTTTTAGCAAACTAAACAAATTTGCTTTTTTCAAAGCTTTTGTGGTTTGATGAAACGAATGCTTATTTACCAAATTGCCCAACAAATACGAAATATGCAATTCATTTTCATGAGCTTGATTAAAACTGCATAAAGCGAGAATGATGCGAAGAAATTTCCTATGAGAAGCTCAAATTGGATTCAGTAGACTTAGTTGGTAAAAAATTAAATAACTCATAAAAATACGAAAATACGTCTAACTCACTGTCGAGATAAGGACTTGAGATAACTAAAATTCTTCATCATAACAATACAACTCCATTCCGATTCGTTGGGGAATTCGACAATACCAGTTAAAGCCTAATTTTCACTTCTTGAATAAAACGTGGCTTCAAATTAGGGTGCTAGTCACTGTTATTTTACTCATCAAACCACCCTAAGCTTGAAGTGCTAATGGTTTTTAAGTACGGAAACTTAATAGACGTGTTTTGTATGATAGTTTATTTCGTGTCTTACCACAATATTTGGGTTTCAGAAGTTCTTTTATAAACGCCACACCCAAAAGCGTGCGAGAAACGGAAATTTGTAAATCCACTTTGGCTACTTGTGGATGATAAAAACGTTGTAACTTTATTTTTCCCACCATAATGTGCACTGCAAAAAGTTACTCTTTTTAAATTTTACAGCAGGAACTTTGGGAAATAAGGCATTTCTAGGACAGATTGAAAAAGTGTTTCATTTTGCGATTTCCAGCTACCGTTTTGACTTGTGCAAATTATGTCAGATCGTTTTCAATTATATTTTAGAGCTATTTTTGATATATTAAAGATTTTATAGTTATGATGATGAAACAAACTGGAAAAATGTTTCAAAGTTAAACTTGTTTAGTTAACGAATTGTACGATATGAATGGAGCGCCCGAAGATAAGATGACGAAATATCAAAATGAGTTTACGTTGCCTAAATGACCTGGAAATTGTTCGATGCAGAGTCATGCTAACGGCCACACAAACCTTCGCTTTGAAGCAAGAAAGGTGTGGAGGCAAGAATTAATGGCGATTGCCTTCGAAGAGTATTCAGCTTTATTGCTATAGCTTTCTTATGGACAATTATGTGGCTTGACAAGAACATACTAGTTCACTGACTTTTATTTTCGGTTAAAAGCAGATGCATAGTCCATCCTGCAGACAAAATTCCATGTGCAATGTACCACATGTCAGTTGAGCAAATAATCACGTCAACTTGAGCCTCAAAGCCTTCACGCATACATTAAGAAGGTAGATATTGGCATTTTAAATGGCGACTGTAAGATGGTCCGATCTGAAATCGTAGAAATTAGTGTTTGATTAAGAATTTTTGTGCTTACTTGTAATGGACTCTATTATCGCAGACGCTGCGTTGGTAAATCGTCTAAGATGCTGCAGGAATTCTTGAAAAGTTCACATTTGCGGGAAGGCGTTGTCATATAATAGAATAAAATGCAATTCTTACCTGTGATACCGAGATTGATGTTAGAAGGCAAGTTTAAAGTAAAATCCTTTCATTTGCATGCAAACGCTTTTAAAAATCTGGATGAAATCGCAAAGTAATCAGAAAAATCACCCAATTAGAGCAGATTTGCGGCTGAAAGTAAGAATTAAAATTACTTTAGGGGAGACATAAAGACTGCGAGCTCCTCTTTGCATCACGTTAGCAAAATCAAGGCGTATGTGACAGTCGATTCACATTTCTGCCTTTTATCTTCCCAATCCAAGAATGGAAGCTGCTCTCAGAGCCTTGTTGAGTGATGTGGTGGTGTTACCAATTTTCGATAAACGCTAAAGCCAAAATGACTTTAACCGAAAGAAACAGTATGGTGTGATGTGATAAACCTAAGTAACATCTCTCTTTCCTTTTTGATGAAATTTAAAACAAGATTTTCATCATTATGTTATAGTTGAGACAACCAACACCGCGCAAAAATTTGATGTTAAGCTAGATGACTAACTTTTCGCGGATTCAAAGATGGCAAGCAAATATCCAAAATGAATGTGACTTGATGTACCATCCAGAGTCTTTTTCGAAGCCGCTTTTTGAGAATTGCCTATCAATCCGCATTATGATGGACTTGAGATCGGTCTAGCCTGCACGTCTGCCACCTAAAAGTGTAGTTATGCAACATATACCAGGCTTGGTGCGTCGATGTGTGATATAAATTAAGCCAAGACAATTTCGAACACCCACGAACATTTGTAAATTCCACTTCCCTAAAAGTATTTTTAAGTGTTCTTAGATGTATCCCAAGTGTACCAAACAAAATAAAAGTTGGCATCATGTATTTAAAAGCACCAACCTGTAAGTAACTGCGGCAGATACTAACTCACTTAATTTCTCGTAGAGAGCATCAAGAAATGTAACAATGTTTTGATAAGTGATTCCATTTTTTCCGGAAAGTAGTGCAGGTGGGCCAAATTAGCAACATTAAAAGTCTTAGCACTGACGAAATTTGCAATAAAAAGCATGAGGACTTATGACTTACACAAAAGGCACTTCATTTGTTTGTTTTTAAGGTATTAACTGAAACATCATAGAGCTTGAAAGGTAATATCTCAGTGATTTCAAGTGCTCCCAGCTTTATGGAAAGCGTGATTTCCACACCTTTAGACAAATTATCCCTTATGATAGTTCGCATAAGCTCTGTTGGACGATATATTAAATGCAACAAGACCTAAATCATGTTTCTTCTACTCTTATCTACCACATCGCTCTAGAATTCTTAATGTGGGAACCTAACCTGAAACATTTTGTGGATATAACACTGCTATAACTTCAGTTTTTGATTGAAATCCCATTCTAGTACCGTGTTAAGATGAAGTTGACTTTTCTCGACCCTTAATGTAACTGTGCTACCTTTTTCATCGATGGTGAGAGAGAGGTAGGCTGTCTTTCTTCTCAAACGGAGATGGTACACTTCACTAAATTCATATAATGACCGGAACTTACTTTAAACTTGGGAACTAATGAGATCACACATCAATGATGACTTAAAAACTTAGCTCTACGACTGCATTTTAAACCCGACTATATTTGCTAAGGCTCGGTTGGAGTGACCAGATGCAAATAAGTCACAATGTCTGTGAATCTCGCAAAACCATGCAAGAAATTGCAAGGTTTGTTAGCAATGCACGAGGTTAATCAGATTCTTTACGATTAAAATGCCAAATCCGGTGATGTCTCAGCAGATTCGTAAATGATCTCTCATTGTGGGAACATGCTGAACACGGGACATAGCTGAGTAAAATTAGGCGATGTTTGGTTTATTGTTGATGTAGACTTAAGTTTGATCTGCTATACCTGTTTTGTGGGAAGAGTTTGTCTATGGAAGCAGGAAAATGGCGGATTTTCATTTTCTTTGAAAAGGCTAAATTATGAATTTAGCCTCAAATAATGAATTTGGTTACTTCGGAAATATGCATGATACGGGAAAATGAATCAGGCATATTTGCCGAATAATATGACAGTGACAAGCGCTTCCCCACGCATTTTATTCAAGCTTCATCAGGCGAGAAAGCCTGACATCAATTGGGTAGTGTATGAATGAGCTCCCTAGATGATTAGACTCATCGCCATTAAGTTTAGGGAACTTGCTTCACGTCGTAGGACACGTGTTAAGGTAGTGAAAACTAACCAGTTTTGAATAACCGAAGTAATTAAATTTGCATGCCTGTAATACTTTGTTAAAATCTCCGCTATGGTTACGGAGCACGTAAGGCCCAGAATGCATGGTTTCGTTGAGCGAGAAGACCTCTTGGTCATGTCAGAGGGACCCAGCCCTTTCGTAAGTCAGCACTGCATTTTCTGTCCTAGTGACATAACCCATTACAACTTCAGAAAAGACTCTGTGCACTACTGGAACGTCATGCTTAATTAGTTTCGACATCTTACCAAACAAATTAGCATGCATCAGATTAACGATGTAACACTGAACCTGTGATTTTACAGCAAATATCAAAAGACGAGCACCCCGGCAAATACGTTATTTACTTAGCTTACTCTGCTTCGAGAACACCATGTCCTATGAAGATCAAACCGCGTTTTATAAGTTTAACAAACTTTGCTCTAAGAAGTGAAAGCAGTAATGTTGCATATCAGCAAGCATAAAACAGGCTTATTTTATTAAAAAGAAATTAGGCAAGTCAAAAATATTACCCAGTCAGAAACATATAGACCTGTACAGATCAGTTTGAATTAATGTGCAGTATACAGTGAGAAACTTTAAACTGATTTCCGCTGTTGGTGTGTTACTAAACAATGGAGTTGTGGTATAACGACTCATAAGTCATGGAGCACTAAGCAAGGTACGGTTTGAGTAATTTTCCCTTCCATAGCATCGTAGTTTTTCTGGCAATTACACTGACTAAGAAATGTAGCCGCAAGTAAGTATCGAAGCGGTCCCCAAGGTATCATAAGAAAAATTACTATGCGAAATCGATAAGCACAAAAGGGGTAACGAGAGAAATGTTTTAGATGAAAATTCGGCAAAAATTAAACACTCTCATCAAACCAAAGGTAATATTTTGTTAAGTTAGGCAGATTACATCGGTACTTAGGACTTCGTCATTGTGCATTCATTCCCCAGCAGTTACACTTTCTCGCAACGTTCTGATAAATTCTTCCGACTTCGAGAAAGCATGGAACTCTAAATTGGCGACATTGACAGGCGAAACCGATTTACGTAAAGACGTGTTAAACCGAAGCGTGGCAGAAGATAAGCATATGCTGCTGATGGCGAGCCAATGAAGACTCCTAATACCTTTAGCGAATACCCGAATCCCATGTTGTGTACGACTACTACATAAGTTCGATATGGAGCGGTTTACAATATCTGTGACCACGAGATACCAAATCCACCTCTCCACTAATTAAAGGGAATGCAGATAGACGTGGCAAGTAAAAAGTCGCAAAAGCTTATCCCCACAAACGATTTTGGACTGTTTTTAATTCATTGTTCCCTAGACATCCAGAATGCTCCCCTTGATTCTAAAGCCTTTTTAAAACAAAGTGATGCACTAAAGCTAGTGAGTGATGATTTTAAATATCCGCTTAGTTGCGTACCAACTCAAAGACTGTCGCAGATGTCTCATCGTTGTATTTCATACGGCATCAACTAAACCATGAAAATCGACTCTGGATTTTGTTAAGGAAGGCGCAGGGTACAAGCTTAAGAGGAGCGGGATAATGTGATACTTGGGTGGTTTTGATTAAATGGATGCTTAAGGCTAGGTCACTATAAGATCTGCCCATCGGCGTAGTCTTCGAGCTTCGTTGATGGATTCGGTCCCTCTGTACAGGATTAGTATTTTTCGGCATGATTCCATGACTACTAATTCAGAAACGACTCTAAGCACTGCGTTCAAATCTAGTGGTTTTTACAAAATTTAGTGGGCTTTAATGTGAAAATTTTAGAGGAAATTAGAGTTTTTTTGCAAAAATGGCTGAAAACGATTCATTCAATGGAAGTCAACAATCCTACAACTGTCTGAGGATAAAAGTTCTGTTTTTGGAAAAACCAGCGAAAAGAATTTGGTGGTACCCACATATGATAAGGGAAAAATTTGATTCCGCATTGACCTTCTTCAGGGAAGTATGCGCTTTACGCTATTTAATATACGCACGACTGACCTTTACGAATGCAACAATTGAAAATGGTTATCATTTACAAGCCAAAAAACGTAGAGCTCCTACACTTTTATCCATTTCCGATTCGCCTTCATTTCACTCCTGCATGCACCCTTTTACATGTGTATGCCTAATTCTGGTGACAGGACTAGGAGATATTCATCACTTGGAGTAATGTCATCGAGAGAATGAGCCAGCGTCTCTATCCCTCCTACTTCCAAACTCCCCTTCGCTTCAACCTAAAAATATTTTCAGAAGTTCGTTGTGTATTTATGAGACAGGGTTCTGTTCATGTCTTAAAAGGTCTTCCGCGAAGACGGTCTTCCCCTCCCGAATTTATCCTCTATAATTGGTTCTCCAACCAATATTATTATGACCTCACTCCATTTGTGTGCTCTTGTGTTTTGTGTAGAAGAACGGGAAGTGCCTGTTTTTTTGGCCTCTAGTAAAGAAATGCTCATGGCTAGTGATGTCTGCAAATCATAAATCGCGCGTACATACGCAAAGCATAAACTTGCAGGAATGGATTGATGCCTTAGTTTTGAGTAATGGCACTGATTAAGCAGAAATTGAAGTGATTTTGAAGAAATATTCAACAAAAAGGTCTTTTAAATATGTTTATTCCCACCTTAATTATTTGAAATTATACCAGTTTAGGGTAAAGTTATCAGTTAAGAGGCAAAATTTTAGGTCAACCCGCGCTTTAAAGTGTTGGATCCAATATGCAGACTTTTTGGCATGCATGAGATGCTCTCAACTGTTCAACAACATTCGTAGGCAATTCGCGGACTAAGGCTTACTTCTAATTTTGCTACGAAAACATTAAAATTCGCATTATAATGGCAAATATGCAAATATTGAGGTTTGTTTGGAATGTCTTGCCTGAGTGAGAATCACTAGAGAACCAGAATCACTTAAATTATTTGCATGACTCTTAGTTTTATCTTAAAGGGCACTTCAGTGAATCCGCCACTTTCCTTCTCCGAAGTTCATGGGCCAGGCCAGTAATCCAAAGCTCAGCCCTTCTCTTGCTTTGGCAGTGCATATTCTGCGTAAGCGTTATTTTACTTTTTGTCCCTTACCTCCTTTTTTCGGCCATTAATTGTAGATTGCAAACAAACTTAAAACAAAATAATCTAAGCAATCAAATGGGTGGCTAGGGTAACTTAAAGCATGCCTTGTAATCGAAAATAGCTAGGTGGGGTTTTAAGTTGTGGGAACATAGCTGAGCTTTCCCATTAGCCACAGGGAGTTAAAACATTTCAGAAGGATAAAAGGTTTAGGAGATGAAATTGTCTGATTAGAACGAAAGCAATTGTATCGTCTTACTCATCAAACAGATAAGTTTTAAAACGATGTGATTTGCTCTGCTTCCTGTTGGATTCCCTTTATTGTACCAATTAAGATCTTTTTTGGGCGTCTATACTCTGTGGCCTCTTAAGAACGCAAAATATTAGCTAATCAGATCCGAAGCATCACGGCATGCCATCTTCATTGTCCCGTAACAAACAAGCAACTAAACAATTTAATAATACATAAGGCAATTTCGCGAATGATTAGTACACTCCCTAGGCGAAAAGTGGAGGATTAATGAGCTAAAAGAACTTATTTTTTTACTTCCAGGTTTCCCATACCAATGTATAGATTCTATTTCGTATTTTTAATCCTGCTGCCAGGATACAAAGTTGTCGGCCAAGCTATATCCCTATAGACAGATTTTCAGTAAGTGATTAAGAGCCTACTTCAGTGGTAGGTCGACTTGCTCCTTCACTGCAAGTCTAGGTGGTTTGTAAGTCGAAACAAATATCTGACAGTATATGCTGTCGTTATCCAACCTTGAGAAAGGAAAAGGCCTTATTTAATAGCATACTTTTCCAAAGGTAAGCATTTTTTTGGCATTCTGACTGATTGCAAGCCTACTTTCTTCATTAATTGATGCAAGTTTTCAATCTTCTCACCAAAGTCTGTACTAAGTAGGGTGCTACTGACAAAGTAATCCACCAAAATGTCATTCAAACATATTTCTGCCGCGTTCATTTTTAAAGCATGAGGAATTAGGGGTAAAGCATGGTTTCAAAAGCAAAGTTTTGAGTTTAGTTAGCGTTTTCCGGTGTCAAGTTTAACAAGCAAATATTTATGACTCTCATTCGTTGATATGTATGGCATTCTGACATGATGCCCACCGCCGTTTTGAAAGGCAGCCTATTCAGGTTCTTTTGCCATACGTAGATAACTGACCACCAACTTTTGTGTGCAATCAATTTCGCTCCAGGATGGCAATTATGTAGATGTTAAAATTTGACAGAATTGTTTTACCAAAGATAAAATTGTCTCAATAATTGCAATGCACGAATTATTTGCTTCCGGACTTCTCAGCCATGGCAGTAGTCCATCTCCAGCCCTTTCTTGCAGTGGCAATGCAGCTTCTGCACTATAATATTGCAGTTTTCTGGCAATTTCTCCTATCTTAAGATTTCAGTTGTTAGTTACAAATGAACTTAGAAAGGAAAGCTTAGATACTCACATGAGTGGTTGGAGGCATTTTAGAGAATTTTAATGCTCAAATTAGCTTAATGCTTTTAGAACAAGTTGTTCAGTGGAAACATTTGACGATCATGAGGAAATGGAAGACATAAAACTTGGAAATAATTTTAAACTCTCTAGTTAGTCACAGAATGAGGTGCCAATTATGGTGGACTAAATGATAAAAGTTCCTTACTAGAAAGAAGAGGATTGCGTCACTTAGATGTTATGTAGAAAAGTTTTGGGGTGAAGAGATGTCCTTTGCTTTCTACTGGATTACTTCTGTTTTGCCGATTGACGTCTTTTCGTTAATTTAAATCCACTAACTTCTCGAGAACGCTAAATATCAACCGATCGAACTCGAAATATCACGGTCTATCATCTGCATCATCTTATCGCAAACAATCGACTAAATACTTTAGGAATAATTTAGCCAATTGTAAGAATGGTCGAAGGGCTGAGAAGCATCGAGTTATTAGAACTGAACTAATTCCTTTACGATTTCTGCATTAATATTCCTGTTGCATAAAAGGGCAGGGCGCGATCTGATAACTAAAGTATGTGCTATGAAACTGGTTATGTGGTTTATTCGTCGTAAACATTTGTTTATATTTTGCTTTCATTTAAAATACCCTAAATAATGAAATGCTGGTCAATTCAATACCAACCTTTTGATCTAACTTACGTACTTTTCTTGGTTGTTCAATTATTCTTAAGAATGACTTTTAAATATTGATTTGATTCTACTATTTTCTTACTGAAGTCCACATTAAGTAGCATTTCATTGTCTGATGTTGCGGTCACAAATGCTTTCCATAACTCATTTGAAGAATTAGTTTAAAACCACATCTGCTTTAATAATGACATTTGCGTTTATCAAAGAACCTTAACTTCTGATAGTCAATTAAACCAGGGGTAAATTATCCACAAAAAATTGTCGGAATGAAAATATCGACACATACAAACCAGATGCCGCAGAAATCATCGTTTTGCTTAAAGAAATAATCTCGTAATCCCTATTTGATACCAGATATTTGGGAGGATCGACTTGTTACAGTGACTTGCTGAATATGCGGTGGAGTGATTTAAATTAGGTAAGTAGCTCCACGCATGACTTGGATGAGGAACCGTGCTAAAATAAATAGATATTATTAAATCAAAATGTGCAATAAATTTTAAGGTAATTTTCAAAGTGAAATCTGGTTGCTACCCTCAGTAATTGAAAAGGGATGGCCTGGAGGAGCTAAGCAAACTTGTGCTCATGCCATGCACGATCAATTTGTTCTGATAACAAACGGACTGATTTGAAATAAGACACGAATTCTGCTCTCCTTGACACTCCACTCGGTACTCTGCTCAATCACTACCCCACTCATACAAGACTATGCCTTGTATGCGTGATAAAATTGCAGACAAATTTGCTTTTTTGCATCTTTTCTGTGGACTAAACAGCTGCTTATGAAACCTTTTAAGACTTGTTAGACAATCTGTTATCGTGAGAAGAGCTGCAACCTCACTGTCTTGATGGTAATCTCTCAAGTGATACCAGCCTCCATTTCTTGCCATTGTAGTTAGGCATACACTATGATTAGGCATATAAAGTTGAAAAATCAGATCAAAGTGGGTAAACACAGTAGCCGCGTCCACTTTTGTGCGTAAAAATTCTTAAGAGTGATCTCCTTAACCTGGTTTATTTATAATACCGTTTCTCCTTTAGGACTTACATCAAGTCCTGTGCAATTTTTAGACTTTTAAAATTCGTGAGAAATTATTTGGTCATAAGGCCGAGATGCGTGCATGCTTTCAGTTAAACATGACTTGAGGGTGCACTGATCGTTTAGGCTTCTAGAGGTATGGAAAAAGTCCACAAGTTTGATTATTTTATGGAACGGACCGTGTTATTTTATTACCTCGTTATATTCAAACCTTATATTTAAAAAGCGTTTTATCCCTTTCTTGTTTTTAATCCAAACCGACCTGGATTATCCGTCTCCGTCATTTGCTCTCCAATTTGCAGCATATGTTGCAGCTTTAAGCTCATAAGGATTTCCCCCATTCCGGTTAAAAAGTGATTTTTCTGAAACCTAAATTGAAAACCTGATGAATAATAAAATCCAGTTTACTTTATTAAGGAATATACTAGCCGAATGGCAGGACCGTAAGTGCTGTAGAGTTGTCGCTTTTGTTCGGCAAATTATGGAAGTTTGCACTTCCTTTTATGGACCCAATTTAGTGAAAAACTTCTTATCCTTTGGCCGTGCCTCGTCATACCTATGGTCTGAAAAGCAAATGAATGTTTCTGCTTGTGCGATGGGAGGAAATTCTAAATAAAATAAATATTACTACTTTGATTCATGCATGCGGTACCAAGTCATAATAACTTAAGCCCTTAGACTAAAAATATGGTGGACCATATTTCCTTATAAGTCGCCAATGTCTTTAATTTATCTCGAACATACATACAAAATGCTTTCTGTTTTTATCTTTCAGACTTTCATTACATTTATTTTTAGTTTTTTTTGGGCGCAAGCAGTCGATGAAACTATATCGAGAATTGCTTTTGGATAAACACAAGCTTTCTACAGAATTACTTTAAACGAGGTGATGAATGCGAGCTGTAAACTAGTGAGACTGATATCGAAGTAAGGGAGAACACACACCTATTTGTGCAGCTGTTCCAAACCGTTTTAATGGGATATTTTAATTGCTTATTTAACTCTTCTTTTGATTAGGCGGTGAATGAAGGTTTCGCCGTTGTACTTCCGCTAAGCGGCATGAGTTGCTGGCCATGCTAGTGGCCCGTCAGCTCCTCTGTGTAGCGGTAAAACATTACCTGTCCCCGTATAGTGAACCTTTCCGACTTTCTAGAAGACTCAGAGTGACGCAAGTTTAACAAAACACATGGAGCTTTATGTCTTGATAAAACTATCCATGTCAGTAGCATTAACCCGCTTCTACATCTTTAGGGTAAAGCCAACATTAGTCAAGAAGGTGCTGTGCATATTTTTTGTTAAATGTTAAAAATGGCTTAGAATTTTGAGGCTTCATAAAGTCATTTACATATTCTTTATGTAATGCCGAAAGTTATTGCAAAAGTAGAGGCATAAACCCCAAACTACATAGCCAGGCTGCATTAAATGGTTTTAAAAGGATTGTTTTAGCATCACGGATAAGACTGTGGGCTGAAAATGACTATAACTTTATGCGCAACAATTCATTATAAAGTCGAAGGAGCATCCAAATGAAAAGTTTTACTAAATTGAAAGTTCAATTTATTAGTCAACTGACTTACTAATTTATGGAAATATTTGTTATCAAGAATGGATCCTACGTCAAATTTTCATATAAATAACTGTCCAACTTCTTAATGAGAAGTTAGACACCTTAACTCAATCGAGATAGATCCAAAAGTCGATTGCTAAGCAAGTTATGTCTAGTTTTAGCTAAGCCTTAAAATCGTCATTTTGCGTTCAATTAAGAAAGTTTAAGAATAAAAATCGTAAATATTTAGCAAACAGACCTATACTTCACTGTGTATCATTTGCTAATGGAGAGGAGAAACAGTCTAGCACGAATTCCTATGCTCGTTTTTATATCGTCTTATAGATCATCTGACTAAATGCTTTCAGATCCTGCGGTCAGGTGATGAGAATGAAAACTCTCAAAAAGAGTTCAGATGCATTGAAAGTGCACCAATTCCACCGTGATCGGAGTCTCAATCAGCTGGTGGAAATGTAGACGAGCATTGTTGGATGGTGTGCGTTGATTGGTCCTTTACTCTCCCTCGCTCCTTCCCTAGCATTCTGCTACTACTGCCTCTTTCCCCCAAGCTTAGCGTCAGTCAGGTCCCGCCAGTCACACGCACTTGCCATCACTTCTACAGAGACTCGCCTGCCTTCCCACCCGTTGATCTGTTCCTCCTACTTTATCACTCTGCGTTTTTCTCAGTCTCGCCAGTTCTTGATCTATTGTTTATGAACAGAAAGGTAAAAAACAATGCTAAAAGTGAGGTCATTGTCTATTTTTGTTATTCTTGCACTTTGCAATGCATCTGGTGTTTTGGGATTTCTTTTATTTTACAAATTTGAGAGAATCGTTGAACAAGTTGGAGTCATATTAATGACTTTCGGTTATAATATTTTTCACTTCTCGATGCTCCTCTACGAGATAAGGAAAAATTTTGGATAATCTTGGACAAATTTTCACGCAAGTAAACCATATCTCATGTTTTCTTTAGGCACTTAAATATGGGCTGTACACAAATGCAAATAATGTAAGAAAAGGAGCGAACAAAAAGACAGTCATCGGCGGTCAGACTATTTTTAGGTACACTGCAAGACGCAATGGGAAGTTATTTACCTGAAGCCTCAATGCGTCCATGATGGTAGGAAAGAATATTTGACGGGCAAAGCGGCACTTAATTTTGAATATAACCTGTATCCCGGAAGATCATTTTGTGTAGGAATTTTGCGATTCCTGATGGTAAAAGTGTGTGCAAAAATTACCGCGATTAAGTGTCATGGTTTAAATTCCAGACAGCATTCTAATTATTACAAAAACGTGGTACAGAACGAAGCTTACTTCTATCCAAAGGCTTTTATGCTCATGTGCTGTCATCTTCGCCAAGTTATAATGCTGAATATTCACATTTTAACTGTACCACTGTTTACCGCACACAAAGGTTTGATAGCACCAACTATTCAAGGGTATCAACAAAAATAATGTTCTCTGAGTCGTGGGTCTCTTGTAAAGTTAATGCTTTACAAATTACCAAACTATGGCAAAGAAATCTTTCGTAAATGTGTTAAGTTACGGGTTTTGAAACTTGACTCCAGGCAACTTTGAAGAAGTGTTTTTTTTAAAAAAGCTCTTTTTGCTGTACTCGCATGGCTTATTAAGGCTCTCGGGATCTCTGGTCCTTACTCACCGTTTGCAGCGTTTTTGACGCAGTTGTAGTACATAATTAACATCCGGTGTCTTTGGCGTTGTCCCTAGGTATGCAGCATTAAATAACTTGGACCATTTACTAAAATGGGGCTCTAGACTTATTTGTGCCGAGCATTTTTGCCATTTTTCCAAGACTGATGTTTTTGTAGAATTAGGTGAATGGGCATGTGTGGATTTATTGTGCACCCTTACCTCCAAGCAAAGCATTTATTTTCTGTTCATTGTAGTCCATACCAACGAGTGCTTGCGTTCCAGTATCTTCGTCACTAGATTCACTCAACAATATCCGCGCCCTTTATTTTGCCTACGCAGTGTTTTAATGGCATTTGCTTTGATATGCACTGCATCAGGCCGTGCTACTAACCTGCGTTTGCTACCATTTACACGATGTAAATTACCTGTCCTCAAGGCTGCATGATTTTGCTCAGGGCAATTCTAAAAGCATATAATTCAATAAATAGAGGAACTATTGGCCCCAAATAGGATAAATTTTAAAATACAATTTACGTGCTCAAAAGTAGTCTCGAAACATTTCAAATGAAGTGCATAACGGCTTAAAAACTCCCCAATGCCATAGTGGCTAAAGTTTCCGTTTCAAAAGTTACTGTCTTAGCTGCTAAATGAACATGTTTAATTTTCTATGCTAGGGATCTTCCTCCTGCCGTGCCTGGCATGGAGCCTTGGATATAGGGTAAGCACATTAATCTGGTTCAACATTTTGCTACAAAATATACGCAAAACCAAACGCGGATCGTCCCTTGGATTAGGCAAAAGTTGCGTCAATTTCTATGCGCTAAGTTGTGCTAAGTAATAGACACTAAGGTGATTTAGCTTTTGTGCTTACACAGTATAAATGCGGGAGGTAGGCTTAATACACTAATTGCTCAATTTATTTAATTGAAGCAGAGCCAACTGTAGGACATTTTCACAACTTGAATTATTCATTCCTGCCTATTTAAGTTAGGCGGTCCGATGAGAAAGGAGATGAATATTACAAAAATACAGGTCTATTATTTAACCAGATTTAATGAGATAAGGAGAAGGGAAACAAGTCGTAGATAAAGGCTTTTAATACGTTTTCTTTTTAGACGATTTTGACGCAAATGCAGTGGTCACAGCTTGTCTTACTTTACGGAGTTTTGTTTTCACTTATGATATCACCACTGATGGATGTAATTAACATGCGAATGCTTAGCATTAGGATCGCCATTGATGAATCTGTATACAGGGGAAATGAAAGTGGTTCAAGAATAGAGGTCTACCGTTTTCTTCAACCTTTCGAATTGGGCGTTAACTCCATTCCCAGTGTCCACGCTACCGACCCTGATTCCATTTGTCCTGGTGAGCCAAACTATAATGCACTTCACTACCCTTTTATTAACATGTCCGCATAAATAAGTAATGGAAGAATTTTGTGAATTTTGCTTGCGAAGTATGAATTTTTGTACCCCATAAAGTACAGGAATTCCATACTTGGTAGATTTAGGAAGTCGCTGGCCTATTCATTTCAGATTTTTAGTGGATTTTAGAGCTAGCCCTGGAGTGGTATTTTAGAGGTAAAATAAATCTGACATCATTGGATCACGCCTATATTGAGGTCATTTTCCAGTGAGGTAAGGGTCTTTCTACTTTTGAGATTTGGGCAAATGTGCACCACTCCTATTTGTCTGTAATTACCTAGGATACACTTTAAGTAATGACCCAATTGTCGCTGCTCCTCTAGCCTTCCTAGGCATAGAAATATTTAAAAGTGGTCTTTTACTTCCACGCTTGATGCTTTAAACGTGATGTATCACTATATGTGATTCAAGGTCTCCTTCCAGTTTCGGTTATGATAATATAAAAGTAAAATTGGCCCGTTAGTAAGATTATTTCCAAGTAGTATCTTTGTTTTCCGCTTGATGTATTAACAACAGCAAACTGTATGCAATAGCACCGCGTCAACGTCTATACTACTTAAAGGTACTGACAGACCATGGTTCGTCTTGCCTTCAAGGCGCTTTGTATAATTTACTCGGCGCATGCACGGAGATAGGACTACAGAATTACAAATACTTTTTTAATATTTTGGGGACAAATTGGGCTTCCAAAGACAGAAATAAAGATCATCCAGTTAGGGGGAAAGCCGATTCTGCTTTTGGTAAAGAAAGATGAATAAAAAGACATTTCGGGAACAAATAATGAAATCATGAATGCTTGACACTTAGGTTATATTTTACCAACTTTTCTTTGGAATAAAACGAATTCCCGATAAACCTAAAATGCTGTAATTTGTAAGCAATTGTGAACTTGGCGCAACACTGCAAAATATGTCTTTCACCTAGTCTGAACAAGCTATAAAATTATTGTTTTGTTATGGCTCAAACCAATTATTTACTCACAATGTGTTTCAGAATGATTTAATACTTGATCTCCCCTGGTCATCATGCTTTTCCATACCCTGATAATTTAGTCCATTAAAAAAGAAAGTTATCAGACCGATTAAACGAATACATTCATACCTCTGCATCTCTGTTGAAGACAATCGAACTTTGCCATCCATTTTACAAATCATCAAAATTTAAGTGTTGCCTCAGCGAAAATCCGCGGACATGGGTTGTGAAGCAGTCTTAACTTTGCAATCAGTTCGACACCCAGTAATTGCTGAAAGCCACTTCATCGATCCGGAGCAGCAGTAAATTAATGGACATTTAAGTCTACCGCAGGATATTGAGCTTTTAAAATCGGGAAATTATTGCTCTCATAGGCAGTCTGGAGGGGATGGCGCGGCTCCTTTCTAATGAATTTAATGAAATAAAAGATCTTTATGGCAACACCGTATAGTGGGTCCTTGGTAGTGAATTTAGCAAATAATGAATCCAACTTATAAAATTAGTCCTTTACAATTTTGGTAATTTTGTCCAACAAGACAAGTGTAGCACTCTGAGGATTCCCTGAAGATGAAATATGGCATAATGGTAGGGTAAAATGGGCGTCATTGACGTAGAGAGAGCTAAGGTGGCTACTGGTCTGGCCTAGATGTCATGAAACCTTGCAAAAATACAAAGGCGGAGCCTTTAGTGCCCAAAAAACCAACCATAAAGTAGGATAAGCAATCAAAGCATTACAATTTTCAAGACATCGTGGTGCAATGAAGATGGTGTCAGTGCGAATCAAAAGTACTTGTATTTTGCAACTTATCGCAAAGTCTCGTATTTAATGAGTGAACGAACAAATTATACATTACAAGTTGCAAAAGCAAATAAATTCTTTTGGATTTGAGTGCAAAAACTGCCCACCCTTTGTAGTCCAAGCTTCGTTTTCGGTTGAGTTGTTAAAACTTCCTCGACTACTGCGTTTGCATGTTAATGCAATTAGAAGAAGCGCTATTAGCCATGGCAAATGATTTCTCTGCTGTCCTACTTTCTTCCCAGTCTTTGTTTTCAAGGCTCATAAAAACTATCAAAATTTTAAAAAATTTTGCTCTCATTTGGAGATTTCTCATCATAGGGAAACTGAAAGTCTTGCCTTGCCATGACATTGATTGGCACTGAGCAAATCTTTCACGACGCACACTCCCTCGTTGCATTAAAATTTAAGCGATTAGGTTAACATAAAAACAGTAACTTCTTGGCCTGCTTATTTAAAAATCCTTAATTTTTGCGGCAGAATTGACCTAGATCCTAGAGTAGATCTACTTCAAGTCAACATTTACATAGCTTTTTAGTACGTAACATAATTATGCAATAAAATTTTACATTCTACCTACTTATGAAGGGTTTTAAGTAAATCTTGTTCGTATTTAATAAGTTAGTGGCACTACCTACTTTAGGCCTAGTTTGTGGATTGAATAGCTTTTTTCGGAGGCCCGCCAACGGCACATGAATCTGAGTTAAGCATTCTACTCACTACTCATTGTAGACCTTATATTTACCCCAAGTTAAATTAGGCTTTACCTGAGCCCAATGTTATCCTAGCCAATCACGTTGTGGACACTCATAAGTGGAAATAAAATTGTTTATTTTTTAGTACAAAGCATTCTCTGTGTCGAGTGCCGATCTGACCTACATCCCTATTGTCGGGATCCCTTCAATCGCACACTCCTTCATTTCAACGAAATTCCCTACAAAATGTGCAATGGCTACTGTGTGAAGTGGATTCGGGCCCCACTGGACAATGATGGCAAGCATTTCAATTTTTGTTCTCAGAAATCAACCTGTTGCTAAATAATACCTTTAAACTGGAGTGAATGTTAAACTTACCACAACCCTTTTATCCGACCTAGATATAAGTCACGGTGATCTCTACATACGGACTTGCTCAAGCAACCTTAATGTTCGCTTTCAAATCTCCCCTGTGTGTTTCCAAGAATCGTACACTGTAAACCGACGCTTATGCTTCTGCAATCGTCCCAAGTGCAATTCCGCTATCCAGTCTAACTCGCCTCTCCCGCTCATCAGCCTCCTTTCTCTTTTAGTCTCGCTCCTTTCCATCTAGACTTTTCTTGCTCAAACTGCTCCCATCTCTTCCTTTTGCAAGGTCAAAGGATGTGCATTTGTACAAGTTATATTTTCTTATAGAAGGTGAAAAACTGACCTCAAAATCACGTTTGTAATAGTGCGATATGAAGGATGATGATACGATATCAGAATGTTTATTTTAGCGCTGTCCAACCAACGTACTACCAGTTAAACGTAAGTGCTCTGAAGTTAGGCTATCAAATGCGAAATGTAAATGTAAGAATTTAAGACTGACTTATGAAAAGGAAACTTTTAAATGCGTAAATTCACCCATAATCTCAAATACTGTAATGCTACTTTATCACAGCGCCTCAAGTCACCTATGTAGATGCAAGAGACGCGCTAATATGAAATATGGACTGTTGACATGGGATATATTGTCATGTCACTGAGATGGTAGCTGGAGCATAATTCGTGTAGATTATTTTAAAGTGTCATCCCATTCAAATATAACATACCTAGCAAATACTCTCTAAATTCATTTTTCACTCATTTTCCTTGTTAGATCTCTACTTCAGTAAAAAATATACCCAGATACTTATTATTGGTGCCTATGTCTAAGAACAGAAATTTGCAGTGTCACTCTACTGTTTCTATTCTATGCGCCATCTAATCGAATCAAGTTCCCACATCATCTTCTCAGTGGTCTGTCAGCACTGCTGGATGGTAATGCTATAATTTAAGTTCAATCGTTGAAATGAGAAAAAGGGATTATGTTACTTGCTAAGAACAAACGCCATTGTAATCATTGTTGCATTAACTCAGTGTAATCTCTTGGAAACCCCGCTTTTGCCCTATAAATTTAAAGGCCTCATGGGCAGAACTGTAACCGATGCTTTCCTTTAAGCACTACCACTGTTGATTGCAGAAAGTGGCTTCTTATTAAGGGGTCTCTAATTTTTGTGGCCAGTTCATCAAGTTTGAAATAATTTAGCTATGACATGACTTAGCGCTTTTAAAAATGGTCAAATTGACTGTGCAGTGAGAAATGATTGCTAAATCGTGCTGTGTACTTTCAGAGCAAAGGGTTAATAAAGCCATAATTTTTGTATCCCTGGTAACAAAGTGTACCAAAACATGCAAACACTAGCATCAATTACCAAAAAGAGGGTGGTAGTAACATTTTAAAGTAGCACTGATCAAAGGAGTGCTAAGTATTACCCAATGACCTCGAGTTAATCATAAATTTAGCATTTAACGATAGCGCTTTTAACAATAAAAATTGCAAGCAATTAATTAAATTGACACATCAAGTATCATGGTTTTGCCTTTAGGTCTGAACTTTTCATACTCGGTGTGAGATTAATGTCTGCATAATTTTACACCACAAAATCACGGTTGTCAGCGTAGATCCATTTTAAAAAACAGATTCTTCATTTTACTAACCCAAAGTCCTTCACCAAATTAAACTTATGGGGGCAACAATTGCCAAAGATCAGCTCTTTCGTCCCAGTAACAATTGTTTCGGTTTGGTCCAAAAGGTTCTCAGTACCTCAGGAAGCTAAAAAAGGAAATACTTGCTAGTATCTCATGCTTATGGCTGTACATGGTAGCTAAGGCGAGTTGAACCCTTCAAGGTTGATTACCATCCGAAATTTTTATGTTGAGCTAGATTTGGCGCCTTATTTGTATTTCAGTTAATAATATGTTTTTGAGACATTATGTCGCCGTTTTAAATTGTGCATCAAGTTACAAGCCATTTTGAACATAGCAGATTCGTAATTCTCATCTTCATCTAGTAGTGTTATGAGAAGTCGCTTTTTAGGAAATTCCCCACGTCGATAAAAGATATTAATGCTCAAGTGAGTGCAGAGCCCCCAAAATCGGAGCAGTGAGCCGTTTCACGCCTAGAAATGATAAATAGTGTGTGTGTGTTACTCCCTGAATTCCGTTGAATTTGTGACACCACGCATGTAGGCTGTCAAAACTGTTGTTCTATAAAAAAATTAAGAGAAGAGCCGAAAAAGACGCATCCTTTTATCGCTGAGCGCGTACAAATGATGCGGATGAGCATTATTCTCAACTCATCTTAGCAAAAGTTAGCAAAAATTACATGTTCACCCTATTAAAGGGCAATCCAAGTATGATTCTTACAATTTTCTTAACGGTTTGTCACCCTGATTAAATTTTTTGCTTATTCTGTGCTAGGTCATTTTGTTTATGCCTAGAAATTTTAACTTTGCTGCGATAGGCCCGAATTCTTTCAAAAGTTCCTGCCTAGGCACCAGATCAGAGTCCTTTCAAGAATGCAGTGCATTTCAGAAATCGTGAGTCAATTTGGCAAAAATGTTACTCACCGAGAGATGAAATGAAAAAATGCAGCACAAATTGCAATAGGTAAATCGTAAAAAACAGCGCAACTTTCGTAGTTGTGCAACCTTTTTAAAATAAGAAACAAATTTACACACTTAGGCTTCGCCTGCATTCAAAAGTAAGCAAAACGCCAAGTTTTGCTGTAGTATTTTCAAATCGCTGAAGTTGAAACCTTTCTAATGTGCTATAAGTTTTGAAAGGAATGCAGCAAATTTACGGGTCACATTAATGACTTGAGTTTGCGTGAATCATACAAGGTTAACATCCTCCACTTCGGTGTTCCTTCCTCCTACCTCCGGATTTGGAACTTTAGATTGAGTTTGTTAAGCGAATGAATCTATTTCCCATTCGTGTGACATAAAGGAGGTAAACACTTTATCAAAGTATGTGTTTAGGTAAGAGTTCCTTTCCTCCTTGGGGATCGGTACGTTTTGCTTAGCCACGAGATTAATGCAGAGCGGACGCTTGCCACCTAATGGGTGCACTGATGGTGGCCATTTGGCGCGATCATTGGCATCTAACAGTTTACAAACAGGTCTGTAAATACTCCGAAAATTCTATTATAGGTTGAAAATGCCATTTGACTATGGCATAAGGGTGTTTGTTTAAATTTTGTGGTGGAGTCCCAAGAACGCTTTTGCATCTGTAAAGGTGATTCGGGCTCTTGGTGACAGTAAATTAAGGCCCATTTCAAAGAAACAACTGTGCAAATTCGCCGTCCAATTCACACGTCTGTATGACATGGAAGAAGGTATGCGCTAAATAGCTGAATTAGCGAGATACACCTAGAAGGGATATCGAACCGGCAACTGATTCTAGCAGCCAACTTAATCTCAGGTTCGGTAATTGGCACATATGCGAGTTACGCACCAGTGCGCACTTCATTCAGGTCGCCAACATTTGAGTACACTTCGAATGACCATCCTAGCAGGAATGAACATGGAATGAAATAGTGAGAAGAAACGAAAACAAGTCATAAGCTCTGTAATTTGATTTTGCTTCCTTGACCAACTGCCCCGACTTTCGGGTACACATTCTTACGAATGCAGGTCAGTCATACAAAGCACGCTTGCAGTTGAGGAAATGTCAACCTTCGAAATACAAATTCAATGGCTCTTTACGTTGTACCTCAAGCTAAGTAAGTGACACTGGGTTCCTCTCTCCGTCTCCAATGGCCAATCAGTATAGAACTATTTAGTCTGGCCACTGATGCGCAGAATCTAAGGAAAAATAAGCTCTGAATGGTACAATTCCCTCAAACCTTTTTATTAAGCCTGAGTTGGAAAAGGTCGTAATGGTTTGTCGTAATTAATAAAGGACTTTGAATCAAACCCGATTTTGGTATCCAAATTGCGTCAAGTTATAAGGGTTTATCGTTAGATAATATTGATATGAGTGAGTACCTTCAAAGATTGAAGTAACTAAAACCAGTGTTAATCACTACTTCCTTAGCTATAATCAAATAACTACCCCACACTTGTGCCATTTTTAGGTCTAAGAAAGTGAGCAAGTGAGGGAAATTGACTTTAATGGTGAAAAAATAATTTATGAATCAAAATTTCTTCTTGCTGGGACATTAAGGACCGAATGTCTGGGAATTTTGTGGTTTTTGACCTTCTTTGCAGAAACAATTGTTATCAACTTATGTTTCGTAAACACCACATCTGATGTTTTGAATGCTTCGATTATGTGGCCAATGGAGAGCAAGGTCATTTTTCTTCCGATCGGTGGTACAGCCTCTGTAACCCAGTCAATGCCAACTTTCTCTTTAATGCAGTTTAGCACGATCCTCTTATTAGGTTCCATTTTCACTTGTTTGCCGAACCTAATCTGTTCCAGGAAAGCCAAAGTGAGGTAAGCCTCCATGCCAAGAGCATCAAGTTGTTGCCACCATCAATTGAAGTCCATGCGGTCCATGACTAGTGGCAGCATTCCTGCAGAAAACGAGCAGATAGACGTCATTTTGCAACCCTTCTGTTAAAGGGTTCTTTCACCCACAGCATGTGGCCTTCCTTCACTACTTTAACGTTTGGCAATCAGCAATAGAAATCAGGGTAATTGCCCTTTAGGAACGGGTCTGCTTTTCGCTGTCATCGGTGTAGGGCATTTAGTCTTTCCTAAAGACGAAATAATTAATACCTCCTCAGAAGTCCAATCGTCTTGTCCTTCAGCGTCAACGTAGTATAAACGAATATTTAAACAATCATATCAGTAAGCAACATTAAATCGAGCTGCACATGGCTTTCATGTATGAGTGAGGAACACTTTACCTTAAATATGAGCAATGGCAAAAATGTTATTTCAAATCCAAATACTTGCTACCTCATTGTGGTTTATTAGCATCGAGAGAAGTTATAAGCCAGTACACAACTTTATATTTTGATTCAGATTTTCAAAGCACCCATATAAAACATCCACTTGAAAACTATCATAAAATCGTTTGCGTTACTTTGTCCCCTATCCCACTTTATGTTTATGCGAGCTAGTAACCACCTGGGAAGTCTGAGGCTCCTTGTAAGCAGGAAATATTAGACTTTTGGTATTGACTGTGGCCATCGACGCCACAAAGAGGCTTTTTCTTGAGCATATTCAAACCCATTTCTCTGCTACATATTCAGTTTAAGGCAATTTTACGTGGCGGCTGAATGTCTCCAAGCACGATCGCTGTTCTGATTAGTGGGAACGACTGCAGCTGGAACTATTAATGACTACAGTGTGGTTGCCTTCAAAGCATCGATATCATCTAAAGGTACACTTTTTTGAAAATGAGTGTCCTTACACCACACCACGGGGCTTAAAGTTTTATGTACATGTGTGGATCTGCAGGCTTCACACCACTTTCTACAAGGACCTTCGTTAATCATCCCAAGTTACTACAAGCACAAACAAGTACTGCCTCTGTTATTATATTAAAGATGTCTGGACAAACTGACAACACTTTTAGACCGTTTATTGTAACACTTACCCTTACTGCAATGCCCTTCCTGACGCCAAAGAAGTCAGAAGTCCATTTAGACTCCATCACCTATCCAAAGCTCATGAAATCTGTGTTCATTATTTTGCCAAAATATACCCCTCTTCACTCGCCTTAATGAGTGTTCATTGAATGCATTTTAAAAGGTGTGGTTGGGAAACATACTCAGAAGATTTAACGAATTGTACCAAGTTAACTAGTACCACTATAGCATATAAGCGATAAATAAATAATTTACCAGGACACAAGTGTCTGCGAAACCAAACCGAAGAGTTGAACAAATAATCAAAGTTTTGCATACGCCTCACCTAATCAACTGGTCGTTAGTTATGATTTGCCACACTACCAACACTTTTAAACGACACGTAACCTCTAACAGAGCAAATACGCAACATCAAACTCGATGACTTTTACGTCAACGAGCGGCAGTAATGACCATAAATTATCTAAGAGTTTTATTACGGCACTGTCTACAGTACCTGGCTGAAGATGTCAATTAAGCAAACGTAGAATGCCTTTTCCACTTTTGTTCCAGCTGGATAGGGCCCTGATGGATATAGTTGGGCAACGGTGAAGTGCATGCACAGTGACCAGGAGGAAGAGGCATAAAACCTTATTCCTGAGAATCTTTTTTGAACCCTTTCCTTTGTTACATGAACCAGCTTTTAAAACAGTTTTCCTACTACTTGCGGTGGTCACGCGTGGTGGCCAGCACCTTTCACGGCCTCCCCAATACGGTTCATTTACAGGGAAATTCGATGACTAACGCGGTCAATTGGTGAGTGTTGTTCTTACAGCACCAATTACGTTTTGATGGCTGACGCAGGAGGTTGACCAAGGTGAGCGCTAAATATGGCGCTCAATAGGATTTGGGTGCTATGTAATGCCTTGTTTAAAGCCATGATCTAGTTACGAGAACACTTGGGTATAGACAATAGTGATTCCAATTGGTGGCATGGCCCCTGGGCTAAATTGGCGGTCCCTCAGCCCTTCTGGTAGAGTAGTGGTGTTATATTATTAACTTTTTGATGCTATCTAGAATTTGTTTAAGAGATTTGTTTGAGAAAAATACAACTTTATCAAGTGAAAAGTTTATAAAAAAGGACAAGGGGTTTGTAATGAAGTAGCATAACCGTTGCAGAGCGTTGGTGAATCGAGGGCTAACTCTTGAACTAGAAGTACGTGCTCCAGATCCATTTTCCTCATTAATGCACACATTTTGCGCCCAGATTTCAACATCATTGGGAGCTGATGATGGTCTTTTAAGTTCAACTTTTAACTAGGCTGGCTCTTCGGTCTTTGTGCGTAGCTTGATCGCCTTTCCTCTGTCATTGTCTTGCCAAATTTCCCACTGCTTTGTGATACATCTTATACTCTGCAGCATATTCAGTGAGGCTGTTGTCAAATTAAAGAAGAATATTTAGTTGCTTAGCCTGGTACTCCTACAAAGACCAACTAGCGCTTGAATTGGGGTACCAGAGAATAAATCGAGGATTCTCCACTACATTCACATGTCCTTTCAACCTGTAAATATTTGTTTCCTTTCGATTAAATCACCAGTATAATTAAAGTGGTAATCTTCTTCTTAGTTTTGAAATAAACATTTATTTACAATAAATCAGAATACATGCAGCAAGGCAATTTGACTCGTTTGACACATTCACAATATTTAATTGTAAAAATCAAAAAGCTGTTTACTTAAGTTACTATCTCAACCATATTTTACTCACGCTTAGCTCAGAACGAATCCCCTTTAGTCTTTGGTAACAGATTACGATATTAGAATTTGACTCTCAGATGGAATCATCTTAAGGATGCATCCAGCTGTCAACGAAGCTATATGGAAAGGGAAAGCTAATGTTTTGATTATCCTGATATTTGTGTATTGTAAAAAATGCTTACCAATAAGGACGCTTCCAAATAAAATGCAAGCGCCTGTGGAAAACATGGAAACAAATTCTTTGCAGCATCTTGAAATGCGGTCAATATTGCTTTTATCTGCAAGACTATTTGCCTTTTTTTGCTCCTATAAGACCTAGAACTGGGTAGTAATTTAGGCTAACTGTTTGAGTTAATGCAACTTTTTCCAATTTGACTTTACTCAGTTAATATCATCTTGATACTTTTTGCAGAAATAAGAAAGTTTAAGGGGATAACTTGAGTGTTGAACTTTCTTCTGTGTAATGCTTTTGACAGTTTGAGCCTGCCTTAGTGTGGACTAGATTTTCTATTTCAAGAGCAGATGAAGATCCTTCAAGGGAGGGATTTTATATTAAGGCACGTTAAGTAATCATGGAAGGCTACGTAACTATAATATCGCAATTTTCTAACTATTATAGGTAAGCCAAATTTTTCATATTATAACTCCGTTTTTGGTAGTAAAATGCAAAATAACAATGATCAACTCGTTTTGTTATTAAAGAAGCGAACAATAGAGATGTGAATCATGAGCATGAAGAAATGCTGAAATATGGCCAGAATGAACTGTTGCCCTTGACCTTTCGCCATTATGTTACAGCGTTACAGTCCACCAACAGAACCTAACGAACTTCTCTACATAAAAACATAAATCTACAGGGTGGATGGTCTTCTGTAGCAATAAATGGCACAGACGAAGCGCCATATCACCGAGATGGAAAGCGAAATCATGGTAGTAAAAATCATTTCCTGCGAAATATACAAAAGGAACAAATTTTGGCCTTTCTTGTACTTTAGCTCCAGCTATCGCAGCACAGTAGATGCCTTACATCACCATCCTCACCAACCCCCTCAAATTGGTATCTACAACATTCTTGGAACTCCATTGCGGAGATTCGCAAGCACTCGCTGCTTGAGAGGGCAAAGTTCAACAACCAGCTCATTCGTTACACACAGATTGAACAAAAATAAAGTCTACTGTTAAAACGTTTAACCAAAAGCAGATTCAACTAGTTAGTATACTTCATCCATTCCTTTTTGTACTGCCTCGTGACAAACTTGTTCGGCTGTCATACGGCGTGCAATTCGCCACACGAAGCCTAATAGAGTTGGTATTTGGTAGCATAGTTTCTGTGGTGTATCCAACTCCAAGGATACCTCAGTTTTCACTAGTTTTCCTGCAGTACATTGAGCTGATTTGAATTCAAATCTGGAAGGTATTTCGATAAATCTATTGGCGTTTGTCTTCACAGATTCATTCACCCTTCCTTTTGTGGTGCTTAGCTTTAATTTTCATCCGGTAAAGTCAGGATTCTTATCCATTTTAATAACGTTGCCAAAATGTGTGAAAGAAATGGTTGGCTAGGCATAACCTAAAAATTACGATGAGTGAAGAGTGCGTTGCGACACTTCCCACAAAGTTTTAACAATTTATGCGCTAGCAAATGTTTGTTATGTTGTTTGTTCATGTGATTTCATTTATACGATCAGTTTAACTGAGCATAATTTATTTCTTAATCCATAGGGAGCATAGAATTTTGCAGAGTTAGGAAGGGGCAGGAAAGCTATTCTGTCGCGAGAGGTAGTTGCTTTGACAGCGAAGGTAACAGATCTTAATTAACAACTTGGAGGTTCAATTATTTCGAGTTCTTCTGATCCCTTTATAGAAGTTACAACAATCTAATATTTTACTTTTTTGCCTCAAATAAATTCTCTGCAGGAGTTTGCGACATTTTGTGATTTGAAGCAATACAAATGTTGACTTTTTCATGCAAAATAATTTTCGGGTTGGCACTCTGGCCAGCTTCACATAATGGTAGTCTAAAAATAGGTTTGTCTCCTGTTTTGAATAATTTGACTCCACTATATCCGTCAGAAAAGCTTTTTTTCAGGAAGGGATTTTATTTAATCTTGGCATGGCCCCGTGAGACTTTTAGATACTTAGAAATGCTGGAAGGTTACTGGTATGACCTCCAAAATTATACTGCCAGGAAATTATTTTTACTCTGTCCATTATTTGACTGGTCTTCCTTTTGGTGATAGAAATTATCCGAGCTGATAAGCTCATCCTCTTTTTGAAAAGCTCTAGGCTCGATAAATGGCGTTGTCATCAAACATCTTAGTTACACTCAAATCTGATTACTGTCACGGTCAGCTTGTGAGTGTTTTCCTACAGCTGTGATCGCATTGTGATGGCCTTCGTGGGGAGTTAAACAATTGGAGCGCTGAGGGCGACATCCAAAAAACTGGGGTCTGTGTAGTACTTTCGCTAGTTGTTTAACTATTCGCTTTGGTTTAGCGGGCACATGGAGCTTGACTAATAGACCTCCATTGGGGGACAGGATCTCCGAACCATGCCACTATCTTTTCAACCCCTCTGTACTTTGGTAATACATATTCTGCCTCATTGTTGAATTGAAGAGTTCATCGAATCTCTGACAACTAGGGTAGACCATGCAGGACCAACTCGCCTTTTGTTTCTTTTGACTGCTAAGACGTACTTCTTTGATTTGTACTTGGTTGCGTAAATCGCAAATCAGAATGCGTGCCATGATTATTCCCCACCCTGCGTCATAACTCACTTCGTTCAGTTGAAGAAGAATGGTTGTGTCTGTGAAATGGTCAATGATTGTTGGTACAGCTTAATCTACACTTATTGCCACGCTCTACTTGATTAGGCATAGCACAAATGCCATAGCAGTTATTTCAGGGATTGGTTGTGTGCTGTTACTTGTGTAATTTTATGGCTTGGGGCACAAACCCATTCATACCGCCCTAAGCGAACAATGAGTTTGGCCCACGAAGCCGAATTACGAAACAAACCAAGCAGGAAACCGATCCCGTTCGGCTTGTTTCTGTTTCTAATTGTGCAGCTACTGTTAAATGAAGACTGGAATATTAATAGCGATAGCGGCGACACGAGTGACATTTACTAGGTCGCAATGGTGGCAAAAGTGGTGATGTGAGTGTCGCATAGTAAAGGCGGTAACAGCATCAAAGGAAATAAAACGAGGAAACAGAGGACCAAAACCAACTGCTACTATTGTTTTAGGCTTAACGCCAATCATTACTATCGAGTAGTTTTTGCATTTACTGAGGTCACTCAAATGCCACTGGAAATCCATGTCAAAATGCCATTTCTTTAAAATTCAAACAATTGCATAACCTCCAGCTGCGAACCCAGTACTATGGTTAAAATTAGCACATCACTGCTTCTTGTTAATTTCCAGATTAGGTAGATATTCCACAGGTCAACTGCGATGAGCTTAAAAGTAAAGTTTATTTGTTTGAGGTCCAAATTAGAAACTGCCATCTATTCCTCTATCATGTCTATTCCATCCTCATTCACTTTTAGCTTGGTTACGTAATTTAGACCTAAATTTCAAAACGAAAAGGAAGACAGCTTTATGATGTGTCCTATTACTCTGCTACTACTTAAAAATGGAAGATAATTCATTAGGAAAGTGGGTATGAAGGCACTGCCTACTCCCATTGAAATTTATAAAAGCAAATTAATGACCGTGTCATCTTGTCAATTAGAACCTGCTTTCCCACCGCTTTCATATTTAACTAAGCCTAAAATAAGTTAAATTATCATTCAATTATATGTACTGAACTTGTTAACTGGATACTTATAAAGCTTGACAACTATTCTTGATGTAAGTTGCCTAGCAAAGGAAGAAGTTCCATGGTTCCTACCCTATCCCACCCACTTTGTGAACAAAAATAAAGTGCTTGATTCGAGCAGCTTTTGCTGTCTCCGTCACATACCTCCACGACCACCTAACCAACTCATGGATAAATTAAGCATAATTGAGGCGACTAAAGTAAAGGTGGTCCTTTTGGGTGAGCCAACTTGCATGCTAACTGATATTGCGATGTCAAAAGTGGCTGTGGATGAGATTTTTGGCATACTGAAGGGCTATTTGTGGAAAGCAGCCTAATTCATTGGCTGCGGTACAAAGGGCTGGTAGTTTTAAGGAGGATGAGTGTTACCTAACATCGCTTTATTTTAACACTCACTGTAGAACTTGTCATGAAGTACTTTTGTCTACTATCAGGCGTTCAAGTGTACACGCGGCTATCTATAGAGCTGGTTGCAATGGTTTATTGTGACTTGTAGGGACTTAAAAGGTGCAGCTAATTTACATGAACCATAAAGTTTCATAACGCCCTCATTCACTGGCATTCCCCATTGCGTTTCGCACAATTTCCCTTCTGTTTCAAGTTCTGGTGCCTAAACTAAAAATCGAAATGCAGAAGCTTCAGGGAATGTGCGGAGGCAAAACTAACGTCCAAAAGTGAATCCAACACCAGATTGGTGCAAACTTCTCGATATCCGATAACAATAGAGAACTATGTGTCTATTTCTAAAAGATTGGTTTAAATTAACAACTGGGAAAGTCGCGATGGAAGCTGGGCGAATAAGTACCGCTTACATACTTTGATAAATAATAATAAGCTTTGAAGAAATCCAACTCTTTCTTCACCGCTCCCATCCAAGCTATGAAAACATGAGGCGCATGTCGGGTTTTGGACCACTGACATTTTATTGTGACGTTCACCAAAAAAACAACCTACCATTAGTTTTCTCACGACGATCCGCTCATTGTTTTGCACTTATAAGATATCCAATTAACTCAAAAAAACGGGGCTTTAAATGTGCGTGCGTCGTAGACTGTTCCAATCCAGATTTCAAGCACGGCCGGAATAGAGCTGCCTAATAGGATAGAAATTAAGCATGTACACGAAAACTCCTTTGTAAAAGTCTCAATTGTAGCCTTGTAAAGCCCTACGCACACGATCTCTTAATCTACAGGGAGGACGGGCTACCCGATGAGAAGATTGATACAGTAAAGGAGGAAGAAAACATAACCTTATCTTGTCGTCCCCATTTCTCCCATGATATCTATCGAGGTCTTGGTTTTGGCCTTTTCCTGATATTTGACCACCACCTTGTTTTTAATTCCTTAGCTTTATTTCGATTTACAAATTACATAAATAGCAATGGCATTTGGTAGACACGTCTGTCATTCTGGGTGCCTCTGTTTGGTACTCTTCTCTGATGCTCTTATGCCGTCCAGTGATTACCTATCAATAGAATAAATAAATCAAAGTTTATGGGTTCATCATGGCATTTTTTGATTACTTTAAACTCCAAAATCAGGATCTTATTACTTGAATTTCTTTTGAGAGTAACGTACAGACTTTTACTTAAGCAAAGTCTGTGTATCCATTATGGTTCATTTGCCAATCAAAATACAAGAAGTGTTCAAGCTAAGTCAGCATTCTTAATTTTAGAAGACTGAATTAAAATTGACTGCCACTGTAGCAACGCCACGGTCAAAAGCAGGGTGTATGGTTGTTCTATCAACACTCAGTTTCCAAATCACGCGTCATGCGACAGGGCGGTTCAGTCTAGTTTAGTCAAGATACCGCCAATGAAAAGGGTAAACAGTGGTAACAGTGTCTGCATAGAAGAGTAACAATGCTTTTGGTAAGGTGTAAGCTAAGCACAAAGTAGCAGGGTCTCATGTCTCTAAAAGACTTCAAACAAGGCGCAATGATAAAAAAATCTACTCATTTTAAGACACTTGATAAGTGCGAAAATTCCATTTAAGGGTTATGAACAGCACAGAAATGTAGAAGAGAACTGTGATAGAAAGGGATGGAGTCTACACCCCTTTATGTCCACCTATTCTAAAAAACTATAAGTTTTTCTTTTGCTTAAACGTATCGATTAGGATTTACAGTGATTTATGCGATGATTTATCTTAACTACAGCCAGATGGGCTCAAACAGTCAATTCTGGGGTTTTAAATAAATCCTTTAAAGAAACCGGTGACCTCAAAAAGAAAACCGCTTTTCAATGCGTAGAAAAGGAGTGTTAACCCTGTCAAACTTTGATTTTATTTGTATTTGGCACTGATTTATTCAACGTCTGATGAATTTATTTCAGGATTACCAGCTAGTTCAACATCCTACTACATAGTACGCTACACGTGACACATGAAACTTCAAATAACCTAACTACAGCATTCATTAATGTCTACAGCGCCAATGTTAGGCACTGAATCTCTGTAACATAAAAAATATGTCTGCAATAATTCACATTGTTCGTCCCATTTGATGACATCCCATTCGGGCCAACTTTTACCTGCAAATCTGTGAGTGTTTCGGATAAGATCTAAAAATGTACAGACAAACAAAGAACGGATATTATTATCTTGATTACTATTGTCATTCAAACAGGAATAAATGGGAACATCACCGCAAATGGCGAAATCGCAGTGTAACAAGACCTCTCCGCAATCAATTCTAGTACCATTAATTAAGCCAATTTTTTGAAAGTATCGACGCTTCCAACTGGTGAAGATGGCCTTCTTACCTTTAATTATCCTTTTTGCTTTGACAGGCATCATGGCACCGTGGTATGTAACTACTTGCAAGGGGAAGTTGCAATTACCTTTCGACGCTTGTATAATCTGTTTGTCATCAAATGTAACTTCGTATTGGCAAGTCTCTTCCGGATAAATATAAGCTTGTTCACCCCGCTAGCGGTTTTATAACCTAGAAGATATCCTTGAAAATAAATGCTAGTTAAGTGCTAGGATAAGTCAGAGTAGTTTTACAAGAAAATGCTACGATACTCTAGAGCTTTCATGAAGATGAAAGATTCATAATGCAAGGACAAATTGCGCATCGCCGACGGGAGTTCAGTGGGAGAGCCGTAGGTGCCTGCGTACTCAAAATGATTAGTTCAACAAGCATTCAAAATATTACAATATGGTAGTTGTGCATTTTAGATCTCTTTGTTCATTTGTGAAAGGGCCTTCAAAAGAGCTATTTTTCCTTTTTTTTCCTTTTTCGGGCGCAGAGGAAATATTTTGACGTATTCTTGCCTTATAGTAACATTTGGCTCAATTAATCAACTGCCCAGGCAGTATTTTCTGCATATCTAGTTAAAAACTATTTAGTTGGTTGCGTAAATGTCATGTTTGTAAATCCGATTGGAGTTCTCTATCCAAAAAAGCCCTTAACTCAGGTCTTTTTCGACCAGACAGCGACTTTTCGCTAACAGCGAATCCCTACTTGCTATTAGCGACATCAAGAATATAGAGAGGCAAGCTAGGCGAACAAAATCCAAAAGTAATGCCAGATCATTCATGCTGTTTTATTTTTAAAACAGTAATTATATGGCAAGTGCAAATAAATAACTGTACATGTTATCCACAACATTTGAGTCTTTTAATTTTAAAAAATGCAAATTTAAGGACACAAAACTGTACATTCTTTCAACTTAACCCTTCGCTGTATTTTGATGCTAAATTCAAAACTTGGATGCAAATTTTTGCGCGTCTTAAACACATATCGGCAAATCTCCCATTATTGCCTCTTATTTAAAGACTTTTGGCAATGTTGATGGCATTTATTCCTCGGGAATAATGGCTTGTGGTGGTCTCGGCACCTGCACATCAGTTGTAGCCTTGAGACACCCAAATAATTGTGATTGCTATTCGAAACTGGAATGTCGCATTCATCAACTTGCAGTGCATATTGAGTCATTACAACACCTAGCCGAAGCAAGTGGGGTACTAGAGTGATCTTCAACCTGGAATACTGATAAATATCACAAGATGGTTTGCTATTAGCGTTACAAATCATGGCTCCGTCTCAGGATTTTAGTATTGAACTATTAAATTTTAACTCGTTTTAGCAAACTTCGTTTTTTTAATTTGCCATGTTTATTGTTTATCAAAAGGTCAAAGAAAAAAGCTCATACATCATTTATTGTAAACTCATTTCACTTGCGACCATTTTCTTCCTCAAAAATGTCTCAAAATTATGCATAAGGCTGAAGCTAATGCTTGACCTCTATTCTCTTTGAACATCGTAGTTCCGATATAAATTCGCTTCAATAAAAAGTGCTGTTTAATGGCTCCATTACAAGCTGCTTTGTCCAATCTTGTGTTTTAAATAGCCAGTGATTTATAATTTGTTTAGGCATATGTAAACGGGGGCAAGGTCCACCGCTGGTATTTTTTGTCTTCGTATTACTGTCGGCTTATTTACGCGAATTCAGTGATTGTGACAACCCCAGAGTAAATTCAGGCTTACCAGAAAGTGGAATTATTGTAATATCAACTCGATTTGCAAGCTTTTTAAAGTAAACTTCGAAAATTAAAGTGTAGCCATCAGATCTCAAATGGATTCTTAATTATAGGCAAAATATGGCATGCTAATCTGGGTAGCAGTTTATTCAAAGTCTGGGAAAGGGTTGGATTATCATAAAAACTGATAGGACGCCATGGAAGCATACGTGGTTAATCACGTAACCCTACCTCGGCGGTTGTCGTAGTCAGTTTAGTTGTTCACACTTCCAAGACGGGATTGAAAGCTTCATTAGAAAAGTAATGTCGTTGTCAATGTAGCATCTTGGAGAAGTCGGTGATTATGGAGTCGTGTACCTTTTTCAAACTGCATTAAAGAGAGTTACTGACCGTTCGCTTTCTTGGAGCTGATCAACGATGTGAAAGTTGCATGAAATAGACTCACAGGGCTCTCTCCAGTATTAATGCTTATTTGTTACTCCTCTCCCAATGTCAATTTGTTAAATCGTTAGTCTAAATTACTTTTAGAGTTTAAAATTTGGAAGCAGACCGCTTTATTATAGGGTTAGAAGTCGCCATAGATTTTATTGTATACGATCTCAAAAGCAGCATTTCATACTGCTTAAATATGGATCTGCTTCAGTCGTCAATTGCTATGGTGGAAAGTACAAGACTGTGGTGTTACATAAAGTTTACGCGGTTTCGATAACCCTCTACTGAGAGGTTCCATTTTGTGTAGTGCTCAATCAACTAAGGCGAGAGAAGCATCCCTTAAGGCCGAAAGTTTTGCAAAATCTTACAACTGCAGCACCTCAGATCATTCTTAAAGCAGCAATAAGGCACATCGGTAGTCTCAGACTTAAACAGAAAGTCACAACATTGACGTTTTAGATGAAACTGCAGAGGGGGCCCCATGGGTTTAGCCGTATATTATAGCAATATGCTTTAGAAAATCTTTGTAAAATACAGCAATGTTTTGCCCGAAGACCCTGCGAAGTCATCCTCTCTGAACTTAACGGATCCAGATAATTTACTGTTTTTAGAACACCCAAGCAGAACCGATTGCACAAGCAAAGTTTTGGCTGGTAAACGTAAGTGATCCACACACTAAAATGCTAGCAATTATTTGGCAAAAGACTATATACTTCCTGTTGTTTCTCTTACCCTGGACTGATGATGGCTGTTCTGTTATATTAATTAGACGATAAATGTTCATAAAGGTATTGCCTTACCATTAACTGTGTTCGATTCTAGCTACCTTTCTGATTTTGGGAAAAGGGCAAGTCAGATTATAAGATAAATCGATGGAAGGTTTTAACACTGGATACTTTGGGAGGTTATAGTTATGATCGAATTTCATGCAGTTTATAATATCTTGATGACTGCTTAATTCTTCATCTTCGTTTCGAGGCGCTTGAGACTTCGTCTCTTTTCTTCTAACGAAAGCCATGCTAATAGCCTTCCTCAGCTCTCCTTTGCCTCTACAATACATATTCGGCCTCGGTATCACGTTTTTATTGGTCTTCAGGAAGGGTTCCCAGCGCTACAGATCAACATAATTGTAAATCCGATTTTGAATTGAAGTCTAACAAGCAGCTTAAGGAGAGGAAACTATTTCCAATGTTAAACACAAAACCTCGAGTCATCTCCAAGCCATGTTTTGTAATTGCAAGAGAGTCCTGTCTAAGAAAACAGACCCATCCGATTGCGTCCATAATCTCATCCCATTGAAAAAGGAAAGCATAATTGCATTTCCCTTCTTTAAGGAAAAAACATACATAAGCTAGCTCTCTATAAAAAGTCCGCCTATGACATGGTAAAAGCCTCATTTCTGGTCTCGAATTGATTGGGTAGTAGGAATATGTTCATGTACTCACAAATTATTTTTTGAATGAACAAATGTAGTGGACCTTAAACTATCACAGCTCCCCAAGTCTTTATTCAAGTCGGAAGAAGACGTAACACAGGAGTAGAAAATGCTCCGCCAACGTACAGAAGGCCTGGCGGAGCAGCAAACGTGGTCTGAAGACCACGCAGCCCAGTGGAAACTTAAAAGGGGAGCTCAGAGAACTTGCAAAACCGAAAAGGATAATTAAATAAATACTCAACGTATTACACTATATTATCACCTCATCCAGTTTAGATTAATACTTAAAATGGAATTGAATATGCGAATGCGAATGAAGTTGGTTTGAATAGACTTTTCCTCATTACTGTCGGAAATAAGTGCCTTCAAGTCGATTCAGTTCTTCCTTTGTTTTTATTACATCAGCTCTGTAAATAATAAGTTGATATTTTGTTCCCGGTTATCGTTCCTTAAAGTTCACAATACTTAACAGTCATGTCAGTGCGTTCTTTTCAACGTTTATTTCAAAGCACCATCTCCTCTGTATTCCGTACCAGTAAAATCAAGTGTTGACATTATATAGATGGTTTTTTTGTTTAAATGCTGGTGAATTTCTGCAAACAAATAATATTGCAGCCTAAAGGCTTTCTTGATTTTTGCTTTTGGTCTACAGGGAGTATGGCATTTTCCTTAACTGCACGTTTACTAACACTAGTTCGGTAATCACCGTCTTGGTCACATGACATCCCGACATCCCTTCTTATAATTTTCCACAAAACATAAATTTGATACCATACTAATGATAGCGGTACATGACACACCTCAAGTGGGGGACGATCCCAATTCCTCTGCTTGGATGTCAAAAAAAAACTTCTTAGAAGGAGGGCTCCTGCTGTAGATGGCTGAATCAACAGGTTCTAGTAAATGCACAGGCTCAAAAAGTACAACGATTTTTGGCATCCACTCAAACGTCGGTTTTTACATCACGACTGGTGTTGGACCCGAAACAGAGCTTCTGCTTCACGTTTGAAGGAGTGGAAAATGACCAGTCTGAACAAAAATGGGACTTTTGAAATGGAGTTCAAGAGAAAAGGATCCATGAATGCGAGACATACACTTCCAAAATTATTATTTTGCGTTTGGGAAAATGTTTAGGCTAACAGACACCTACACTGCGGTTTGTTAGGTGGATATGGCTAGGCAAATCACCGACACTCTACAGGATGCACCACCATTGTTGAAATCAGATGCTTTCTGACGATTTAGAACACTCAGATGATTTCAATAGCATCCGGATGCCTGACTTTGGTTGAGGCAGCGTCGGAGAGGCGATCCGGTGGAACATAAAAACTGCATGATTACAACTATACGTTCACAAAAAGCTGTTCGAAACTTTGAACCGCTTTGAGATCACAGTAAAAATTATCCAATTTGGTATTAATCAGACTGTAAATGGTTTGGCAGACATATTATGATGACCAACATCAACATCGCAGCTTCGCATTAGGCGCATTCCATAACCTAACGCTTGATCTGGAACTCCTCATTAATAATTTCGATCCAATTGCCAATTCTGTTCAAAAAATCCAGGTGGTCAGGAAATTAATCAGAAAGGGTAAGCGCTTATTTAAGGTCATTTAGTAGCGATCAGGAACGTGAAATGACCTACAACTAATTCAGTTTCTTCCGGATTTCTTCATTCTGTCATTAATTTACTTGACTTTGTGTCTGCCTTTTTGAGTAACACCATGAGCCAACCTGTTTGCTGAATTCTGACTTTCTAACATTATCGTCAAAATAATGTATGATCGAGCAATAACTCTTTTTTTGTCATCTAAACTGAAGCATAACATTCAATGGCAATAGCACAAATGAACGGATTTCCAGATTTCACTGCTCTGATTGATAAAATTAGAACAAGAACCCATACAATAGATTATACTTGAAGCACTTCCAATGACTGACAAATAAAGAAAAAAATTATGACGAATTTCAGACGAGAAGATATAAAATATGCAGAAAAATTCGTTCTGAATTTTCCTTAAATATACTGGTGCATGGGCATGAAAAGAGATCTCAGAAATAGAAACTTTTCATTAAACATTGCTCCGCCATTAACAGTTGCGCGCTACTGCTTACACAAGATTACTCCAGAGATGTAACCATCATTTCTTTTCCGGTATTCAGTGGGACGACTTAGCATCAGCCTCCCGTGGCCCCTATGTTTTGGCATTTCCCGATGGAAGTCCACCCGCAAACGCCTATCTTTGGATTGTGATTACTCTTTTTGAGGTGCCTCAGATGGTACTTTGATAGAATGTTAATAATACAAAGATTGAAGTAGCATACTTAGATATACAATTTGGATCCACTGCTGTTCGCCATTCACAGGTAAGCATGCACAAATTAATCTCTTTAAAAAAAGTACGCTTTTTGCATTAGGTCGTCGAAATCCCGGAAGAAAGCTTTCTTTAGCTGCAGCTATTATTCTTTTAAGATTTTTTAATTTGAATTGGGACTCTTAAGCTCACTGTAGAAATATATGAATTTATCGAAAATGGAATTTTTTCTGCTTTTTCGCCATTTTCTTACTCTCCCTAAATTAAACAAACTTGTGTAAAGCCTGGATGCTGAAAAGTCTGTCTATCACTTTGGCATTCTTCGTCATCGATGTCTACCTTTGCAGCATACGAGTGTAAATCCATCACTTTCACAGAAATGTTCGTCTCTTGTGCACTTATGTTAGGGATTTTAAGTTGATCGGTCTTCTTACTTGCCAAATCCCTACGGAAACGATGGCTTTTTTGTGGAATGAGAACGGCGAAAGCTCGACTCAGACCTTGCCTCTACGCTTCGTACTTTAGATTGGAGCAGATTGAACTAAGCTGGTTTGAACCGCATTGATCATGAACCGTGCACAGTTTTCATTAGCTGTAAGCATAGCACTATTGTAGCAATATTCTTTTTATTAGGGCCATTTAACAACCATCGGTTTGTGTTGAACACTTCGCTGCTACCTTTGGAAAGGCAGCTTTATCGAAATTGGTGTGGAACTAGCGTAAGTAGCAAAGAGGTTAAGTCCTTAACTCACAATGCACCAAAGGCTTACGCTAATTAACCACTAACTTGGCTGCTTTAACTTGAAATTCATTGTATCATTACAGATAATGAACTTGAATGAACTCAAAGAAAATAAACAGTAAAAATGCAGAGATGTTTTTTAATCAAAGTGTTTAAAAATCTTAACTCGTCATTGGAGTAGCACCAGGGATGTTATTTTGATCTACATATTCACGGCGTTAAAGCCGCAATTGAATTGTTCCCTCTGTACGGACGTAGCATTCTACCAAGAGCGCTTCTAAAGCTCTTGCTCAGCATAATATGGAGTAGCGGTGTGATAGCATGAACCGATAGGTGAGCCAACAACACCCAGGAACTGGGTGGTAAGAGGTTGTACACCACCAGAAAAGTGGGCGTCTCCGCGATATAGAAGGTGAGGGTTCCTGCACCGAGAATGAGACACTTGTGGAGGTTCTTTCTTACGACTGTCTGCCAGAGACTTGGGTGTGGTGATTGTCCACTTCCGATCGACGAGCGACGCCCGTCAGGCTGTATAGAAATTCTGGAAACTGTAATAATGGCTACATTGATGTGTTTAACTATCACTGCGTACATTATGACCGTAGCGATCCAGGTAAGGATGAATACGACAAGCGGAAGGGTCAGAACAAGTTGAATTCGGGCGATACTGCTTTCCAGCTCAGTGTTCTTCTTTCCCGCCCCAATTTCGTACAGAGTTTGAAAAAGTTGTTTGAAGATTGTCACAACAGTGAGAGATGCGTGAATTCCACAGACAACCACTATCAAAAAGAAGGTGCCCCAAAGTGGATTGCGTCGCAATTTAAAGGTGAAAGGAAACACGAGACTAAGAAATTGAATAGTCGTGTTTACAAAGAAGAAGATCGTCATAAAGAGGATCTGGAAGACACTCCACGCCACACAGATCAGCACGATCCAATTGTCAGCATCTGCACTGGGCGTTCCACCGCATACATTTATCACCACGAGCGGTATAAAAGCAGCGCAAGACACAAGACCGAATGCAGCTATTGAGAAGATAACGTGAGAGTACCTAAATTTAGCCTGGCCAGATAGCGCGCTGAAGTAGCTTAAACGGTTCTCTGGTGTGAAGTTCACCTTGAAGGGATTAGTCCCGACAATGGATATGCGTGATAGATTGCGAGCCCGAGCAGTATAGAAGTCGTTTTCGCGGCTGTATCGTAGACGATGTAGAACGTTCGCCAAGATGATGCAACAACTGGCACTCAAACCGACTAGAATTATGCATGAGCAGATAAAAATGAAGACGATACGCTCTATACCCACTAGATTGAGTCGAAAAAGATCCAAAAAGGTCTGTGAAGATTCATCCACCGGAAAATCATCCAACAGCGCTTCAAGATCATCCTTCGGACTTGAATTATTCCCAAACATGTTGACTGCACGTGATATGTATTGATCGCATCGCTTGACGGACTCTGAATTTGGCTTTTCTAACTTAACTTCATTGCCAGCTGTTAAATGGCTCTTTTAAGTGAATGGAATAGTAATTTATTAACATTTTTGTTGGGTACTTTAAAACGCCATATTTGATGGAAAAACTTTCGATTGCCTGTCATTTTTAATTAGTTGAATGCTTTGATATGCTCTTTATTCGGCCTTTATGCACAAAAGTGAAAATATAGCTGATTTTAAACTGTATGGAAGCTGATTGTTGGGTTGGATTTTCTTTATTACGGATGAAAGAGACGCATAAGATCTGCACAGCTTCTAATTTTTTTTACCAGTAAATAAAGCTGACAGAGAAACTAGCTATGGCCAGGCCAATATTTTATTAAGTATTTAGGCCTTTAGGCTCAGTAGACCTCGAGCTTGCAAATAAGGCGCAGCAGTCTGAATGTGACATTGTTGCATCACGGTAGCTATCACATAGCGATTATCACAGCCATCCTGTAAAATTTCGCATCACAAGGGGCCAACCACCTTTTTTCCATTGCACCACCCCACCTCGTTGACTTCCATAAGACTCCCGAACATAGTGCCACTTCTCAGGCAACTTACATCCGTCTTATTCTTCTTCGTCTGTAATAATTAGTAAGTTGGTCTGTGTAAAACCACCAGATATCTTGCTTCTCTAATGCTTACTATGTATAATCCGTCATATCGGTGGTGGTGCTTCTCCCTGACACGAATCTGTCTCCCCTGTTCGTCGCGTGGACTTCAGTAAACTCTGATATGAAGGATTCATTTTAAACGCATGAAAAGAATTAACCAGAGGAATGGAAGCCCATAGAGTTGATGAGGTCATTGAAACAAGTGTTCTTTATTCAGTAGAATAAGACTTCTCAATTATAAGTACAAAATAGGTGTTTTGCACTATCCCGCAACAAAGAAACCTGTTTAAAATGAGTGGGACAGCCAAATCGGATGATACCCACACTCGCTGAACCTCACACAAAAGTCGCTTGATTGGTGGCCCCAAAAAAGGAAATACTCCTTTGAAGCCTTATTATTTTGGTGAGGCAGTCAACATTCAAACTTCGTTTTCGTTTTGTTCAAAGTGCGGAAATCACACAAGTAGAGCATGAACAGTTAGCTATAAAAAGAAGTTGTATCGAAATTGTTCCGTTTCTGTAATCCTGTTTTGTTGAAGCAAGAGCAATAGAGCTTTGAGTGAATGCCCATAAACTTTATGAATTCATTATTAGCACATTTTAAAGATGAGTTGGATTGCGTGCAAGTTGATGCATCGAAAATGACTAGGAGTGAACCCTTGAAGGTGGTAAGGTTTCTAGGATATCAATGCCTATTTATGATTTCCAAAGAACCCGTTTTGTATCACCGTACACTTTCGAAATGTGAGGGTTCCAGAATAATGTAAACTATTTACCACGGGTTCGTTACAAGTTTTATTGTTTTAAGGTGATTTGCCTCAATAGACCTATCCATTAACACATAATTTGCAGTTGAAATTTTGAAATATCATAGATGTTTGGAATAGATGATTTATCCACTAGAAAGCTCTATTTCCTTCTTAGTTGGGAGCCGACTGTTAGTTTGGTTCTGCATTAATAATTTTTTTCTGCAAAATATGTTTGATAGCTCCTTTAAGATTTAATTAGACTGAAAGCTTAAACTGGACAACAAACTTCAGGGTCAACTTTATTACCTCATGGAGCCGTAGCTCTTAGCGAAATTTACCTTGCTGCAATATTTTTTCTCGGGCTTAGGAGACGCTTTCGTTATTTTCCGTTGTGAAATCGTCCTCTGAGCTGCACGTGCCGACCTCATGGTCAACGCTCAATAGTTTGTTCCCACCCAGAGACACATTGACATGGAAGCTACCACGGATCCCTACGCTCCTCCCAAGGAAGCCTTAGCAAACAATCAAACAGAAAACTGGCTAAAACTCTTCCACTTCAGCCTTCAAGACGAGGAAGCGACAATCTTTGCCGTTCTCATTAGTATCATTATAGTACTAGGTGTGAGCTTCAACCTCTCAATTTTTGTTTTGTGCATGTGCTACAAGAGGAAGTATTGGCGCAGACATGATCTCTATACATCCAGCTACATCTACAGAATTTCAGAAATGCTAAACTCTATGCAACAGTCAGAGCTATCTTCGCTAGTGAAGACTGACGCGACCCGACCGATATGCTTTTTAGCTATGGCAACTCAAGCACGGCTTAGGTATATTCACGTTATCTACATGAATGCTTTGTTCAACTTGGCAGCATGCGGCTTCTTTCTTCCATTTGTTGCAATGCGAATATGTGGCTATAAAGATGTGGAGTGGATCCATAGTGACCAATTCCTCTTTCTCTGCCAAGCCATAAGTGTCTTTCAGGTGAATTTCCTCTCCTTCACTCTTCTTGTGAATACATGCATAGTGTTTGTCAGCACTGTCTTTCCGCCTCAATTCACACTCAAGAAAACCTCCTTTATCGTTCTTCTGGCAATTATTCTATTCCTCTGTTTAGTTCATATGACCTGTGCCCTAATCCTAACCATAAACCGTATGAATGAAGGTCTTTTCTTTTCAGAAGAAACCTCGTTTGAGGATCGCGTGGAAGCTCTAAAAATTGTTTTGATTGTCACCCTCTGTGTCTTCATAGGCACATTTTTCATCACTGTTATTCTTCAATTCTTAGTACATTGTCAGATATGTAGTGCTCGCTCCTTTATGGATTACCTTGAAGACAGACCGGTTGTCGACCTGTGGATAGAGATTCTCCGAGACTGCAGCAACCATGCTTTCAACCTCTTTCTGGCTTCATTTGTCTTCTATGCTCTTGAGGCACCGGCCTTTCTCTTTGTCTACAATATTATCTCCTCCCATTGGTGGATATTGCTTTGCCATTGTGCCGTGCATATGTTCAATGCCCTCATCCATTTGCCCTTGTGTTCACAACTTCGACATGCGGTTGATAGAAGCACGGCTCGTGCCTGTCGTGAAGAGTGTCACAGGTTGACCCGTCGTCGGAAACGCAAGTCAATGACAATTTCGGAGATAAGGGAATAAAAACAAAAATTTATTGACACGTGTACATTTAGTTGGATAGGAGTAAAAGTTGAGTGTATTGGTTTTGTCATTGAGTGAATAAACTGTGTCGTGTCTTGCCTTCACTCTTAATATGCCTTGCAGAAGAAGTATTTAAAATGCACGGAAGTTTCAAAGGAACTATTTGGTCTCAAATCACTCTAATTTGGTAGCATTCTTCCATCACCATTTCTTCGGGCTGCTCTCAAATTACTCTTCTTTTGGAAAACTAACTGCTCCTGTGGCCTGTATTGACGAAATGGTGTTAATGGGGTAGCAAGTGCTGTGTGAAGAAGCGAATTATCTTGCTTTGTCTGGAGGCAAATTCCCGCTTGTGCCCTCCAATTGGACAAAATTTTACACTCCAATCATGCTTAAATGCATTCGACATTTAAAGCTGAGGGATCAGTAAACTGAGAATAGAAGTTTAAAGATTGTCTCAACACATCCAAGCCGCTAGCCATTCATCTTCATCTCGAATGCACCAGTTAGTAGGAAACGCATTTTAAGTCTACAGCACCACAACTTTTTAACTGTGCATAGTGACTGTGCATTTATCATCTTCTATCAGCAATACAGCGCTCATAAGCCTCCCCAAAGACAAGGAAGGCACAACACTCGAGCAGAATACATATTGCTACTGGGATGGTCTAAGACCCAAAGCATCCGGTGAAGGTACAATAGCGATGTTCTAAGTGGTCTGTTATCCTGAACCGCTTGTCAAACAACCAATTAGAGTGATACAAAGACACCTAAGTTAGATTTGTGCGCAATTAATTGTGAAATTTGATTTGTGTAGTCTACTATTATGCTGATCTTGTGAACCCATTAAGGTGGTAAATTGATTTTCGCTCGAATTATTTAAATGAGTAACTCGTGTTGCTACAGCATTTTATTCACTTCCGAAGACCACTAGCACATTCGACCAAAGGGCAAAGAAAGAAAAGAAAGTGTGGACCTCGATGAAATAAATAAAACCGCATCACAGTGGTCTAGCAGACGGCACGACTAGGAAGGAATGGTTTGCAACCACCTCTATAAAGTGTAGCGAAAATTGTCCAATTTGCATTAATTGTAGTTTCGAGGTTGCAAATGACATCTTTTAGGCAGATGGCATAGAGTTTGTTATCTTTTTTCTCAAATACGTATGCTAGTTTACTGCTTTAACTAACGATAGGAATGTCTCACAATGATAAATGCTGGAAAAGATAAGGTTATACCAAATCTTGCTTAAACTTATTATTTCTTGGACTATTTGGGAAGGGGGGCTAAAGATGTCAATCAAGAAGACCTAATTCTAGATTTCCCCCGCCAGAACCCAACGTTAAACAGTTAAGTTATCACATAGCCCCTCTCTTGTTTTGGGCCCCATTCTCGGCACTCTTTTTGGTTGACCTCCCTCATCGGCTGTCACTAAGCAGTCGATGCTGTAAGAAAACGTTCTCGAAACGAACACTTCATTCATTGATTTTGCGTGCAACTGAGACGATATTTGACCACAGCGTCACATTCACTCTCTCAGCGACTACACTAGACCAAGAGTGTCATCCTGTGTAGGAACTGTATTGACGAAATGGAAACATGCTGGCAGTATCTTATATCCATCACTAGCCGTGAAAACACTGATCTAAAGGAGCTATTGTTTAGTTTCTTCGCGTTTGTCCACTCTCGCTACTTCCTTCTCAATGCTTTCAGGTCACATATCTATCCAGATTCTATTCGAGTAGAAGAGAGATGGCGGAAGTATCGTATGTTGACTTAAGTAGTATCTTCATTCTGGTATCGCAGACAACTCCGTAGCGAACTTTTTCAGACGGTTCGTAGATCGTATCGCTTCAGTAGTTAGTGGCATTTCTACAGAACAGAGGACGCCATTTTCAACCCTTCTGTTGGAGTCGTCACAGATTCTCCTATCCGTAATATGCACCCTTCTTCGATCACGCTAAGTTTTAGCGCTCAGTAAAAGAAATCAGGGCAGTTGTCCATTTGGGTAGGAAGCAGAATGCTTAAGCAAACTATCTATTATCGCTAGGGTACCACTGCCATAGGTTTTAGGCCATGCCGCTCAGCGGAAGTACAGGGGCGAAACCTTGCATGTCCTGCTACCAAAGTTTAGAGTCAAACAGCCAAACCATCGCATTAGCTATGTTTGCTCAATATCTTTCATGTCCTGTCAAAAAAACTGTGCAAAAATTTATATGCCTATCACCAATTAAAATCCATTTTTTTCAAAAGTTTAGAGTCCTTACGAGTGAGAATGAGATGGGAATCTTTAAACGCTGCTTGTCAGTGTCATCTTGGTGGAAAATTTTGCCGATAGCACGACTTCAGTCGCTTCTGTGCTAGGATTCGCCTGTGACTTTCATGTAGGCGGTGGTAGTCTTCAATCTTAATGCCGTGCAGAATTAGCGAGGACGCTGACCAGTTAAGTTGAAAATGCGTTTCCGTTTTGGAAGAAAAAGCCCACGTTTTCGACTTTGTCACTTGCCTATCTTCCACTCAATAGCCTACCACCACAAGAAGGCGATACGCAACGCTTTGGAAGCGGAGATCTCGGCAGTCGGGCCGAGACTAATTAAAATGGGAAAATCTAAGTCCATAAGGCGATTAATTTAAATGGTTAGGAAGAAAAATTAATGCACTCCCTTTTATTCCTACTCCTTTGGTTATTTCGATCGTTGATTTCCATTATGAGTGTCATTTACTAGCAATTTCATGTAAGTCAGGAATTTTGAGGAGAGAAGGGAATCCAGAGGAAGATTTGGAATTTCTAAAGGAACGAAATACCCTTAAACGTGCCATATGCTCCACTTCTCTTTTTCTGTAGACTATTCCCAGTGTTAACACTTTTGCCAAGTTTGTTTTTTAAACCCATGTTTCAATCTTTATTAAGCTCACTTCAGAATCACTCATCTGAAGCTATGTTCATTCATTTCTAGCTACCAACTGTCAAAATGATAGGTGTTCGTTGATTAAACAGAGAATGAAGCATGGTAGTGCCAAATTAGGTATTGGATTCAAGAAAACTCATTGTAACTTCTAATTTTAAGTGGATTTGAGCCTGGCATGAAATTACTTACACCAGAATTAATGCAAACACTTACCCAACGCTGATTTCTTCTGTGCCTCAGTACGGGGCTGATGATCTGCGCTAGCAGAGACAACCTCTAGTAAACAGCAAATGCATCAATTTCGTTTTGATGCTTGCTATTCAGAAACATGTGTATAATCAAGAGTGGAACAGTTTTCTGAATTCGCAGAGACGAATTAGAACATTTCTGACGACCTACGTTATGGAAAACAAGTGATTCCATAGCTTGTTCAATTGTGTGTCAATTGTAGTGGACTCCTCAGGTTTCACATTTTGCACTTCTGGCTAACGGCATGTTCTTTGAGCCAACGCTGTAGCTCCTCAATTATTCTGTAAAAAATGCATTGTTTGACATGTCCGTAAAATTTCAATGCTGCTTGGCTGTGTGCTATTGCGGGTAGCCTCTTAGCCCTTTGTTTGGCAAAACAAACCTTCTGAGAACCTGTTAACGATTATAATTTTAAGATTAATGACATTTCTTAAGTGTTTCGGTGCTCCGTTTCATTACCAATCCGTCTCCACACAAGGCGAACCTCAGGCGTTTAAATGCTGTCTTTGAGGTTGCTCGGCTGTACAACAATCAAAGTAGGTCTAGTTACTTCCACGACGATCTGTGGGCATTTGAGGTGACTGGTGATTCACAATTGGGTTCGACTGAAGGTGCGAGTGACTGCCTAGCAAAAATTAATAGTGATTGAAACTGCAATCAAATGCAGACTATGTACACGGCTTTCTAGGCCAACACACAGATGAGAGTTGAGGCTCGAATGAAACACTTTATTGCTGAACCAAAGGAAGAGCCCAATCCATGAAAGACCAGTGTCATAATATCCCACTCCGTGGAAATTACACGGATCTCCGAAAAGAAAACAAAGACCTCCACCCTGACAAAAATAGTACTTCGAGCTGCTTTATTCCCGCCACCTTAGAGAAAGGTTCTTAGCTAATGCGAGAATACGCCAGCAGTCAGGGCCCAGGGTGTATGTTAATCAGAGGCAGGAAAGACGTGCAACGAAACAACTCAAAGACTTACCAGTACCAGCATCCAAACGCAACAAATGGCAACCCAACACTCAATCTTCAGACAGATCCAACAAGAACTACAGTCCAACCATATTCTTCTTCAGCAAAAAGAATAGCTCAAGACCACCCAAAACTCGAGGATTAAAATAACTACAGAACCTCGACCGGGTACAAGTCCTATTACTAACCCAGGGACATCGGTAACCAATCCAAGCACCGACACAAAGAATTCACTTCGACTATGCATACCAAGTCCTCAGTCAGCTGTGGCCCATCAACGAAATGTCTTAACACCAAAACCGGATAAATACGATAAAGGCAAAAATGGACATCATACTGACAATCAATATACACAGAATACGCAAACTTGTTAACAGTTATAGCAAAAGCTTTTCAATACTCATTTGAATGTTACTGACGAGCGGCTTCAACTGAGAACCCTCGCTATCAGTCACAACAGCTGCGATCACCGGCCTGGATACGCCGCAGGCACGACCCAAAGCTAGAAGGAAACAGCGAAACCTCATTTCAGAAAACAAGAAACGGAAAATCAAAACGCAAGGCTTGGAAACATACTCACCCTGTTGAGACGGGATGAAAATGTACGGTACATTTTTGTCCTCACAGACGAGAGGAATGTGAAGGACTATTTCAATGGGGTTGGTATCCGCAGCCATGACAACAAACTCAGCCTTGCCACGATTCAGAGCCTTGGTAGCCTCATTAGCACCCTTTTTGAGCTGCTTGTAGGACGCAGCTTGCTTCAGCAACTCAATGATCTTCCCAGTTAACTCCGGACTAGCCAAAGGGTATGCTTTGGGATTGACTTCTTCAGCCTAAGTAAGACAAAACCATGGCAACAAAGGAAACCAGCGGTCCCGACTGATATACAAAATGAGAACTATGCATTCCACACTTTACTTTAACTACGATTACATCCAATGGTAATTGGACTCGTTTTATAAAAAGCTATAGCAGTAAAACGTATGAGGCATGCTTTAGCACGTTTAGGGGAAACCCATGCGACGACAAATCCACTCGCTTGGCAGGAAGCGTCAGAACTAAATGGGTAGATTTATAGTTTTACCACTTAAAGACTAAATACGACCGCAGACCCGAGGATTTGAACGGAACCTACCATTACCACGAGGGGACTCGAAAGCGTCACAGACTTCTGCGATCTATTTAAACAAAGGAGGACTGCAGGAAACTTATGTGCGAAATACATGTGTGCGATTGAGACTGTTCCTTTGTATTGTTTTTTTTGTCCCAACACAAAGCTGTCAAGCGGTTGAAATGCAACAAATTCCGTCGGTTACTATTTTTAAATTAATTACTAATCATTAGCGGAGTGATTGGTCGATTAAACTTTAAATGTGTTAAAATGGGGGTGAAAAAATTCTTGGAATAATATTTAGGTAACCATGCTAACTAATTTACTAACCTCTTGGTACCATCCCACATGCTTCCGGGGTGTGATTTAATACCTTGTTTGTTCTGACTGGTCGGGTAGGCTGGCCTGCGGACCATGCCAACGGCCTCGTTCCCTTTGATTTCTGAACATATACATTCCGCCTTAGTATTATGCCCTCTTTTGCCCTCAAGGAAGTCTCGACGCTACAATGGTGAGTTGCCCAGCACCGAATTTTAAAATGTTCGCATGTTTTTACATATTTGAACTATATATTCTTCTGACTAACATAACTGTTAGATTGTTTTTAAACGTATTCATCGTTCTCGTTCACTTTTCAGTCCTGATGCTTTATTTGTTCTCCTGTTCTTATTTTTCCTACTTTTCCTTTCTGAATTCCTTTCCTTGAACGTATTTAGGATGAGTTCAGTTTCACTGCATTTTATAAAAGTGTGATTTAGTCAGAGAAGCTAAGATTTATCGGTTTTGGAAACAACTCAATGAATATGTGCCAACATCCATTGCACATCAAATCCTTTTTTTTCGATGATAATAATCGCAGAGGCACCGTTAGACCATTAGGTATCTGGCAGTTTCGCATTCATTTTTCCATTTATGGACTAGGAAATGAGTACTTAATTCATTATGAGGTATCTTACCACTTTAATACAAATACTCTTTGGGACTCCCAAGTAGTGGGTGAAGTGCGACCTGTGAAATCAACACACCAACTAATGTATTTGACGAAGTTGCCGCCATTTAGTTTTTTCATATCATTTCTAGTTATAAATTCTGTGCGTTAAATCCACTTCGCACTTAAATCCCAACCCACAAACAAGATTTATTCCCATTGATTAACCACATGAGTGTAGTCAAAGTGCTACGTGCAAAATATTATAAAAGTAAAAGCTAGATTAAAACGCGTAAATTTCAACGCAACAACAGTGGTGAAAAGCAGCCACATAAATTTCCAAAGATTGAGGTGGGAAGCTCTGACACCAATTGACGAACGTGGAAGTTGCTAGGTGGGCGTTGGCTTGAGCATTTAAATGATGCGACAAGTCCTCGCAACATCCTCAATTAAGACTGAAGCATGGAAATGAAAGATAAATGTAGCTTCGTGCGACAGTATATCTTGATAAAAGCATTCAAATAGTGAAATGGTCATGTGAATGTTCTTATTGCATCTGGAAGTGTTTAAACTGATGGCGTTAATACCACTCCCCGTCTGGCCACGACTGAACTTCTATCACTAATTTTCTAGAAAGTGCTTTCACTGTCTTGAATCTTACAAAGCGAGTTTCAATTTCTAAACGTGGTCTTAATTGCTGCAGCAAATGAGAACTCAATTCCGTTTTGAAAAGCAAGACTTGTCCACCTAGAGCTGGCTGCTTGCATTTCACCACCGAATAGAACTCCTCACTTTGCACCTTCTCGTTCACCAAGTCCTGAGCACCGTTGATCCAATGAAGGAAAAACCACACAACACTCACCTGCGACCCCACCGGTTTTGGCAACTCTTCTGTTATGCTCTTTTAGGATCTAAACCCGGAGAGGATGGGGTGAGTTGTGCAAGAAGTGGCATCACACACCCAGCGGGGGCTCAACCTACTCCCCACCTCCTAAAGGCAGAAAACCATACACAATTGGGGAGGAGACACAGGCAGAACAGCATACAGTATGAAATTGTTTCTAATGGAGACCACTTTTCGTTCAGCGCAGATGTCGCTGAAAGGGGCAAGAAGACATCCCAGCTTTCTCCATTCGTCTCACACGCAATTTGTAAAAATTGCATTCACGGGAGTTTTAAGCCATTTGCATGGGGAGAGAAGGTATAAGGAATAGAGGTATACAATAAAAGGGAGTTAGTTGATGCGTGAAAAAAAGGAAAGCCTAAATAGTTGGGAATGGGAAAAAGGGGGGGGGGGGCAGACTGTACAATGAAGGTGACAACGTAGTTGTGGTCGGAGGACGCACAAAGGTGCGCAGGACTCGCAAACGGATATCCGGACGATTGGAATCGTCATGGCTTGCAGTGTACAGCGCGGTTTGAGCAGTTCACGTGAATTACCGTGTTATTTGCCCACCTGAGAGGCAATCCACTCCAGGCCTTGGGTAAGGCTGAAATTCAAGGGCTCGTAAAGTAATACATCGCATTCCCAGAATATGGAGCCTGTCGCAATCTTGTCTCCATTTTTACAGACTCGACACTGTCTTAATCAAACACTTAAATATGGTCCATATACCAATGTTGATTACCAAACCGACAAGTCACTTTCCATAGCTAGCTCTGGGTTCTCTCTCCACCGTGAATCAGCTAACTGGGTTCCATGATGCTACCAGATGATACGTAGATACCTGACACCGTCTAAGTAAAGCAGTGCTTGATTTCATTTATATTAGAATGTTAAGTTAAAAAAGAAGGCCAAGTTCTTCCCTTACTACCAACTAACCAATCAATTATAGTGAAAACAATTCTTTGCATTATGCAATGTTCGGTTGGCAGATGTACCTCCAATTCGAAATGAACTTCATGTGAATTCTTCGATCGTTTAAGACAAAAAATCAAGCTGCAACCTTCCCCGACTACCTCTTCATTAAAGTTTCAGAGAGCGCAAACAAGTGACAAGGATCGTGACACCGGCCCTCAAGAACTGGTAATGGCTCACGATGACCCGGCCCGCCAACTTACCTGTGTCTTCCAAAACACTTAATACTTTTCACAAAATACATCAAGCTTACTTTTCTGGCAATGAATTAATAACGGCTAAGACTACATAACGAACCCGCCTTAGTCCTGGTAGGTCACGTTAACAGATAAAAAACCAAAGCTGCCTCAGTAGTCTTCAAAATGACGTAGCTTTTGATAAGGATTTAATCAACGGGATATGGCATGATGCCAACTAAAGCAGTTCCTACAGATAATTCAATTTCTCTTGGCTGGCGTATTTTCAAGATAACTGAAACAAAATACACTTTCTCCTTCTCCAACACCGATCCAAAGAAAACAAATTCCAATTAGTTGGGCTCTTCCTATGAGTTAGTATCTTTTAAAGTATATCAGTAGTGATTGAAGAAGATATCTTAATAAAAAAGTGGTGTATATTTGTTGCGTAGATAAGACACTTATAATTGCAAGCCAAAAAGCATTCGTAGTCGCATAATCCGAAGCAACAAGCCGTCCTCGATGCGGTAATTTCATCACAAAAAGCTGTCTCGAGTTTGGGTTTGGCAAAATCACGAAATAGTGGATCGCAGAAAGTTCCGACTACACTGAATGAAGCACACAAGCTACCTTTATTAGCTTATAAAACTTTCACAGTCCGATAAAAAGGAAAGGCATGATTGTAATCGCGCCAAAAAATTGCAATATTTAGCTTTCTGAAAATGTAACCTTACAATAAATAATAAGTCGTTTCAATCACCAATGGTACGCACGCAAACACACGCAAATGAGTGTGGAGCACACAAGAACAAAAAATAGTCGGACAGTCAGTCAGTAGGTTAGTTGGATTAACGCCTACAGTACAAATGACGGCATTTCAAAATATGAATTTTACTACGTCTTTGGAGGAGAGCAAGTCCGTACAATTAATCTTTGTGTAATACCACGACCAAATGCCGTGGCCAGATGACAGTGGAGCAATGCGAAGAGAAACAATGAGATTGCTCCTTTTAACGATTACACAACCCACAAGAGTTGGTTTCCATCCAAAATAATCCTATGCCAAAGGTATAACATGATGGCTTACTGGCAAACATGTTGGTTGTCGACCTTTGCAAGTGCACCGATTTTGTTTGAAGTGATCGTAAAAAGCGTTAAGTCCCATGATTGCTGTGCTGACAGAACTGCCGATTTAACCTAAACAGCAAATGACAAGGAATTTGTCTAACTAACTGATAAAACACAAGTGTGAGCCGTGGTGAGAGGACCTCCACCACGACGGTCGGATATTTAGGTGACGGAATCAGATCACAAAGGCGCTAAACAGTTCAAACAAAGTACAAACTGCCCGAGGTGATGTATTTTCAGGTGCTCCACACACCGGTGTCAATAATGCAAGGCGCGAAAAAAATATTGGTAATCAAAGAGTCATTTCGGTCAACTTACAGTCTGTATTGTCGTCAGTACTTATGTTATTAAATGGAAGACGATACCAAATCCATATTGGTTAAATTTACACCGACTTGAGCGCTCAATGGTCCATTTAAATCAAACAACCCCACTAGCATATGGCAATGAGAAACGATCGAACTGTCAACCGTGTAAGAGAACCTAGATAACACTCTACGTAGAATACAATTCAAGTGGTATTCATTGACTCCATTTTAGTTCACACCGGAAAACGCAACCTTCATTGTACCCAACAGCTACCCATGTAGTAAAACGTACGTAAAGGTTAGTTACATAATAACTCTGTAAGTGGTTCCAAATATGAATATCCAGCTAAAAACATTTCTTTAGGTTAGAGTTTAACTGAAACTATGTGTACAATTCACAATACCGGATGAAACTCCGAAGAGCTTCCATGAGAAAAGTTGGCTTGGGGAATAGTTGAAGTAGAATAAATGAGAGGATTAGAAAAATAGCCCAAAAGTTATTTAAAGGTCAATCACTATACAGGACGAAAAGCTTAATGTGAAATAACTAATCTTGAGAATAGACCTTTAAAATAAAGACTTCCCCAAGTTCAATGTTGCAGAATGCCACCAGACTAATTTGTAATGGCAAATAGGACTTCAAATAATTTAGTGAGAAGTCTACTAAAAAAAGCAATGGCAAAATCAAAGCTGCGAAATGAGACGGGAAGTACAATGGCTGCTTCAACAAGTGGTAGAAGCAACCCGGATGTAGTATACCAGACCGAAACGGACAGGCAAGTGTAGTTTAAGCCAAGAGATCAAGGAATGCAAGACAAAAGAAAAAATGGCTTCCACATACCCTTCCCCGGTGAGCGCACAGCAAGCTTGAATATGCCAAGGGTGATCCTTGATCGAAGTGAGGTTCAGTTTGTGCCCTACCTCCGCCACCGACATGCAACCGATGACATCCTGCTTGTTGGCAAAGATGAGGATCTTGGCCTTGCGCAAGTCTTCTGATGCCAGGATGGCATAGAGCTCCGACTTGGAGATAGAGAGTCGGTCGCGGTCAGTGCTGTCGATGACAAGGATAACGAACTCCGAGCCAGCGTAGTAGGTGCTCCACGTGGGTCGCAGCGACTCCTGCCCACCAAGATCCCACATAACAAGGTGGAGGTTGCGCCACTTGAACTCCTCCACGTTACTACCGATGGTGGGCGAGGTCTGTACTGCCTCATTCAGTACGAACTGGTAAAGGATAGTTGACTTGCCCGCATTGTCCAGGCCCACCAGCACTATTTTGGTGCCCTCAGGACGAAAGAAACTCCATATCCGTGACAATAACACGCCCATGAAGGGGCGCTCGCGGAGCCGTTGTCTAAAAATTAGGTAAAAGTAATACAACCACATCCTATGCTAGTGAAAGTACCGTCATAGGTAGAAACGTGTACATTCTGACATCAGAATAAGCATTTGTGTTTAATGACAGAATTAGCTAATTTCGAGAAGAAACCACATTTGGCAACACCGTGACCCCTCTATCTGCCGTAATAAGAGCCCCCAAGGGATATCAAATGCAAAATTGTGTGTGTTCGAAACTCAAAAACATGAATGTGGACTTTGGAGAACATTAAAATACAAGGAAACAAAGGCAGGGCCCTAAAATAAAGTCAAAAGAATGACAGGGTGCTCAAAAGACGAGAATAGAGCTATGAAGCTAAAGGCCACCAACGAAAAATCACCATATTTTAATAACATACACAGTCAAATCGATTAAAGAACTAAGAAATAACTCCCTTAGAAAACTACTAACTCCACAAAGCAGGACAAGCAACCCACCCGACTAAAATGTGCGCTCCTAAACCTTATCAATTAAAAAAACCATTGCAAAACAGCTTAATCAATGGAGCTAACTTTCTCCTAACTATCAGTTTTTTGTATCTTCAATTCTTGTGATTGCATAACTTTGTCAAAGTTGTGCTTTAGTAAAGAGTGAGGTGATGAAATGATGTCATATAAATTTGCCTTAGACCGCCTCAAAATCTAGCTCATCTATGCTTAACTATGCACTTGGAGATGGTTAGTTATATTCCTCGTTATTCGTTTAATTGCCTTGTAGGCAATTAGAACTGAGTGATTTGGCACATAACTAAATGATGGTGGGTGGTGTAACCCTTTTTGAGGTAATCAGCGCTAACTCTGAAGGTATTTTAGAGTGCAAGAAGATATCATCCAAATAAACACATCACTGAAGAGTTTTTTTTCTTTTCTTCCCCCTCCCCGGGATTACTCCTGGAATAGGAGGGTAGAGCGTTCCTGTAACCTTTATTGCGTTAGATAAAACAGTAGATTAGTAGCGCACAAAGGATTTAAAGAATAGCACCGCCTACTTCAGGAGAATTGAGCCTCTCATCCGGCACAAGATTTAACTTGTCCTCTTGCTCCCTGCGTAAAGGTGCATTTTAAAGGAACATAGGTATTACAGTCACCTTAAAATTATGCTAGGTTTTTCAAAAACGGGTCGTAAATATGTGCGAGGATGTCTCTTTGCTTTGTGGGCGGAATAAAATTAATCTACACAATCATTATTTACTTGTTAATCTCCAATTCTATAATCTGTTAGAGGTGACAAATAAGGTAGGAAAACAAATTAACGACAAATTAATAGTGACTCTTTGTATTGCCACAAAAAATATCTAGATCCTTTTCTCTCATTGGCCGCTAACTTCAGCCCCTCGCGTGGATAAGGTTGATTTATCGCAGACACATTGGATTAGTAAGATGGAGTTTATGGCATCAATGTTAACGAATTCGTAAGGTCGTTCAATATGGCCGGTATATGACCCAAAAGGGAGCATCAAAATCAAGATGGACGTTACTGCTTGTAGAATAATCTTCAAAATCACCAATTTTTCAGATCTTGATGAAACCATAAGTGTAACTTTAAAATTCTGCAGGCAACATATCCTCTTCGAATAATTTTCCTGTCACTCCCTGTTCTCGTTGTATACCAAGTATAAACTTTACCGCGATAGGTTAAAATAAGGAAGGACCTTCAAACGAAGGGTGCTGAGCAAAATCTTGCCAGTTCCGGAACAAGTGCTAGAGAATCATTTGTGCTCTGTATTGGCGGATAATGACTTTCCATGTACCTAGCAATGTGCTATAGACTAGGTATCGTCCCCTTCCATTTCAGCCTCCATAACCTTGGAGTGGGCAGATATCATGGTTTTGGTGTGTTTAGGTTATGTTCCCTCCGCTGTAGCCGATAACGTCCGATCTTCCACGAGACTCGTATCTACCGACCGTCTCATGCATTAAAGCCACATTTAAACATGTATGCACTGCACTTACTATTCGCTTTCATGTACATATAAATAGTACGTACCAAGGTGGCAAGTCCTTTGCTGTGAATGGGCAGAAAAAGCCAATGAGAAGCATAAGGAGGCTTAGCATCCCTAAATAATTGATACCATCACTTCCCCTTCTTTGACCTTTAAAAGATGAAACGTTTTGTATGCAGAACTTAACATGTTCTGTTGGTGTTAGCAAAACCATTTCTGCGATTGCAACTTCGTTTCCAGCTTATTTTTGGGCATTTTTTTAATCGAGGGCAGCTTTTTTTAAAATTTCCGTCTCTAGTTATGGTCATGCACTTTTAAATACTCAAAGAAGTTTCTTATGACCGCTATTAAACAAAAGTTCGATTTTAAGATTTCGAATAGCTAAGCAAAGTCCATCCACATTGCCGAATGGATTTGGTCGAGCTTTGCGTTCTTCAGACCCCGCAACTGGACTATATTTACGGGGATTAGGATAGCGGCCACTTGGCAAGTTGATTACTCTGGGTAGAGACCTGACAACGGATTGTTCCTGCAAGACTTGCTTGTCCACTACGTAGTATCTCGGACAGATTGCTGTCACCTTGACATAAATTTGGGGCTGGATTTTATGCGATAGAATGCACGGGCTGACGATAAGTAGATTGCATGAGTACTTGTGAATGAGCTTTTGCCAAACTCTTATTAAGAGTAGATTTTATCATGACAACAGTTTGTGAAATAATGGGAAATAGAAACAAGGCGTTCGAGTGTATTTTACTCCCTAGACTTTCCTTAAGTCGGGATAAGGCATAAAACAATGGTGGAATGCATGCTGACGAAGTACAGAAGGGCTCGAAGGTAAGGGTCTACTGTTATGGCGCAAGACCATGCCACCCAGTGTTAAATGTCCGTGAAGCTAAGACTTAAAGCTAGGCAAGTAATCATAATAGTAAGTACATTCGTTTTCAAAAAAGCCCACCTGCAGGAGTCGTCGCCTTCGGAAGATCACGCAATTGGAAAATTCTATTTCCATCATCTTACCCGTAACTCCTGAGTGGGTCTTCTCAATTTGCATTCCTGTATAGTTACATTAAAATATAGCGATTGAAAGCAGACCGTTTTCAGATTTTGAAATGTCGACGGAAACAACCTGCTGGAGGCTCAGATAAGGGCTTAAGGCACCTGGACTTATGGTCACTCAAACAGCGGAATAACAAGGCAACGTAATAGAGACATTCTTGGGCGATTCCTAAAATAAGCACACCGGAACTGCGTCCGGAGACCTGAGTAAACGGGGGCAGATAGCATGGATCCCCACTAGAAACATCTAGATATGGTACCAGATGCTCATTTTCATTTACTGCAGGTTTCGTAGTAGACGCGTTAGCTTAAAACGCCCCTAAGGAAACAGCATTTAGCATTTGGGTGAGCGGTGACCTACAGGAGGGTCACTAGCGCAATAAGTGTAACTCCAGCCTCTGAGAATCATCCTATGGTCTTACACAGTTTCTATCCGTGCAGCTGACTTAGCCGGTTAAAAACATGGACATCAGCCCATTATGATCGCCTAAAACTACCGCGCGATATTGTCGGTAATTTAAAAAACCATTCTTGGAAATGTCATTGTACCCAAGAAATATCTTCCTTGTTTTAGAATAAGCATAAACTTCAATCAAGGCGGATTAAATTATTCCTTCCTTCGTTGGGGAATAATTGGTCGTTAAGAAACTAGCATACCAATTTCCACAGCTTAGTGGAAAATAAGTTTCAAATGCTATGAGCGATTTATTTTCACAAATTAATTACACCTTAAAATATTTGATTTTAGCCTTAGAACTACTTTTGGTCATTGAGATAATGCCATTTTATGCATAAATGGTGATTTTTAGTCTTCTGTCGTGCAGTTGAAAGTGGATTTAGCACTGTCAGTGGGATTAATATTACTGTAGCGTCCCAAGACTTCTTTGAAGGTTAAAGAAGGCATAGTACTTGGACAGAATGCACATTCTGGAAACGGAGGAATTGGGGGCTGTTGCGTTCCAAATGTGCAAAGCATAAGACGATGCTATTGAATGGCGTTCTGCACATTCAACATCTGTCGATACGCATTTTGACGAAGATAGGCAAGTTGTCCAATAACAGGAGAGAGAGAGAGAGAGAGCTTACGGAGGATGCTTGACCACAACGTCGCTGATCCCTCTTGGAAGTTCTACTGGACATGGAGTTCACGGCTAGTGTAGCTTCAGTTGTTAATAGCTTCCTTGCAGAACACGAGGGTGAGGGAGGTACAGAAGATGGACGGCGATCTCAACCCTTCTGTTATGTGATGTCAGAGATTTCCTTATCCGTAGCACATGTACTTCTTTTGCATCGCCAAAGTTTGCCATAAGCGGTATGAATCAGGGTAGAAATGCATCAAATTCGGGTCCGTTTTCCGCTGCTACCAATGTGGCATCCCGAGACTTCCTTGAAGTTTAAAGAAGGCATAGTACTTGGACAGAATATGTATTCTGGGAACAGAGGGATTGAGAGCTGTTGGCTCGGCCCGGAGGCTGGCCAACCGGCTAGTACAATATGGCCACCCAAGTGACTGAAACCGACAGTTCGAACAAAAGAACTGTTACAAATACCAGTGCAAATAGCGCTTCCCTTTTCCTCAAATCACACCGACCTCTTATGTGATTAATGTACTAGCACTGTCATGACCTATCAGTGGCGTTGGCCACAGCTTGAAATTTTCGGGAGTGGAAGTAGAAAATGCTAACCTTTGAAGTCACCGTGGAATAAATCTTGAAACGTAGGAGATTTTAGGTAAGACAAGTTGTAATCAGGAATTCAGAACACTAACAGAAGGCAGTACAAACAGAATGGAATGACAGAAGGCTAAGATTTGTTGATATTTACATGATTCGTAAACCATTCTAGAGGCTAATTAATTCTATTACGTCTGCCTATAAAACTTTATTACTTTTGGGAGTTTGAGAAAATATTCGCTTAAGCAATTTACGACATGTTATGAACGATGGAATACGAACATTGATTAGCCTAATACTACAGTAAGTTTACGCAATTTCCTTGGCTTGAATGCATCCAAACCAACGCTGACTTAACTAACATGCTCTCAAGCCGGGTCTTTTTATTCATACTTGGAGATGATTACATCAGCGGCTACGCCGTGAAGATCACCACTTTAATTAAGGATTCTGCATGCCACTTTCATTTTTTCATGCCAATTTTTTGCGAACTCAGTATGGGATTGTCCGCGTAGTCTGCCAGCCCAAATTTGGGGACGTGGTTGTCAAAATTTGACTAAGGTAAATCAGAAATGCGCCACTAATGGGCAGCTACTTCTCAAGACTGGAAATGAATGGTTGGCATTCTCCACCGCTAGATGAAATGATTTGTGGTACACTTAAACCCCTCTCGACTGTAAGGCTGCCAAATGAGTCCATGAAGTTTCGCTAGTAAATATTAAGTAAGTGAAGGAAGTTAATTGCGGTGCAGATACAAGCTTTTTAGTTCCACAGTTACGCAAACATTTTATTGTTCATAAATTCTATCCTAGTTCCATTTTTCATCTGCCTATTTCCTGGCTTTAAGAGCTGTCATCAGGAAAACGCTTCCACCCACTCAAATGTGCCAATCATCTCACCAATCAGTTTTATGGTACACGATTTTGTACTTCCTTTCAAAAGGCGGACTATTCATCCACTACTATTCTTTCCTTGACTAAATGCCGAATAAGGAGATTTTCGCGCACATTTTACTAGTGTATCATATGAAAATCCCAGCTGTAACTGTTTGGTCTTAAACGAGTGAACAATTTCGTTTGCGGACCACCACACATGCACACACGCACAAGGCAGTCAGGTGAGGATTAAGTGGTTTATATCTGGGCCGTGTAAGGTGCGCAATGAGTTAATTATTCAGGAATAACCAATGATATGCTGCAACAAAAAATCTTCATCTCATCCCAAGTAAGCTCCCAAACAGACGGCTTGAATTTGTAAAGTGTATAAAGGAATGGGAGAGCACAAAATGACGGCATTTGAGCCCATCTATTATCGATGATAGCATGTGACTTTCCTTCCTCATTTTGTAGGGGTCAAACAACTTGGTGGAGCATCACTCACTTTACGCATGATCAAAAATTTCTTGATTTTTTTTGACGGCAATCTACAAGCCTCTATTATCGAGGGTGGGGGATCTTCATGAACAGAATATATCTATCTTTGAATGAACTGTCCCTGAAATCACGCCTTGAAACCGGTTCAGGTCTAAATCTCCCCATCTCCTTCACGCTATGCAACAAGTTTACGAAAAGTTACTGCAGCTTTGGAATCAAGGCTAACTATTTCTGATCAATTCATAATGAAAGAGGCAAATACATACATCCGGAAATCACTACAAGTTACAGCAGATCATCCGTGTGAGCCATTTCGATGACCACACCAACATTTTAATCATCTCAGTAATGGGAAAAGTGATATTTGGTGTTTAAAATTTTAGGATATTTTACCATTTTTGGGCTAGATGTTCTTGCTAAGTAGCCATTTTTGGTTTTCGCTGACCTCCATTCCACCCAATTTTTTGTGCGAACCGTAGTGCGTGATCGTCTGTTTCGCTCAACGCTTTGATTTCATGGACATTCAGTGTTCTTTCTTTGTACTTCTCCCTAGTGGCATGGTCTCCGGACCTTGTTTATAGCTCCACAACCCATCTATACGTCGCTGATAAGTCTTCTGCGCTTAAGCTGTGAAATATTTTGTCTTCAGGGGATTCTCCGCTCGCTATATTGGTGGCGGCGGAAAGCGAACATGATATGGTAAATCTTAACGTAATGGAAGAACGGCATATGCTGTTGATGGAACAATGTGTGCCAGCTACTAGCATTTGGCAAATACCTTGTTCCCGTGTTTTGTAGGACTGTCACCAACAAATGACGCAACAATAGCCGTTATGCCACCATTTTCGCCTCTCTAGTAGCTGGATAGAACTCAGATAGATGTGGGTGAACAGCACTGAAATGAGAACAAGGTAGCAAGGGAAAACAGGAGTAAAATCTTATCCCCAGAGAAATGTTTTCGATTCCATTTTCTAGTTAACGACTCTGCTTTTGGGTTAGGGAATTTGCGACTGACGATAGATATATGTAATGGATTGCACATTCCTCCTTCCCTCAATACATCCCCCAAATAGGACAAAAGCCCAGATCAGTGCAATCACTAAGATGGATCAGTGTTTTTGCAGCCAGATGTCTTTCCGATAGCATGCAAACTCAATGACTGGTGCGGCTGGTTGGTGAATGCTTTTCTTATAGCACCGACTGCCTTAAGATAGTGGATAAGGAAAGTTAACCAAGGAGAGCGCTACGGAAGACGCTCGAAAGAAGAGAGGGACTAATTGTCAAACGTTTGATTTTGGTATTGGACTACTGAGAATTTCGCCCCTGTTCTTTCGCTGGGCAGCATGGACTCCGGCCTATTCCGGTAGCTTCTTAGCTCTTTCGTTATGATGTTATGACTCCTTTCGCCTTTAGGAAAGTCCTGGGTCGCAGCATGAAATTCATTCATTCAACCTCAAAGTATGCAGTCAACTGCTTAAAATACCAGTTTCATTTGTAATCCTTTTACCCATAGTTTTGTTCATATTTGACCCACAGTTTTTATTTAAGTGGACTGCATTTGCAGTATTTACCTCCACTTTGGTAAGTAAAACAAAACACAAATTACATCTCCTTCGATGCGTTTGGCCCTCATATTTTGCAAGAGTCTTTCTTGGCTTGTTTTTCAACTGCATAGTAGTGGTCCGAATTTAATTCAGGTAGGAGATTGTGACCGGCAGTTGCCGCCAAAAATAAAGTGTGCATTCAAACTGATCGAAATTGAGGTAAAATACTGCCCCAACCTCACATGCCCCAGCATGGATGTGGTGGTAGGCACATGCGATGCAATTTGGCCCAGGTTTTTTGGCCCGGCAAACAAACACACAAATTTTGTCCATTGAAGGTTAGTTTACTACTTGGAATGAAAAATGAGGCTCCGGATGTCATGACTGTGTAGTAGAGACCGCAGTCTCATTTAATAGGGGCCGCATGCCTCCAGCTATCCGCCTAATTCAACGCATACTTCCGGTGGATGTAAGTGATAAACGCTCTCGAAAGACGAAAGTTCTTGCCTTTAATTGTTTTTTCCCATCAAAATTATCTATTTCCCCTGCTACGTCGCTAGATGCAAGGCTGCTTGCATTAATGTTATTGCAATGGAGAAATCAAAAGCATTAGATTCTTTGTTACGACACTTTATTTGATAATTATGTTCACAATGTTGATACCATATAATCACTTAGTTTCCGAAATTAAAATTTGCAGAGTATGCATCTTCGACCGTAATTCCACTACTGTGGCTTAAAATTGTCCCAAGCACTTAATCAAAATCTAGCGTTGTCTGCAAGTAGTACTGGTTTATGAAGTACTCAAAGTTTCGAATAACTTACCTGCACCCTTATTGTGGCATAAACTACGACGAAACTACCATATCTTATCTATAACATTTCAAGCTGTATAGATTGTAAGCTGTTTATTCGAGATCTCGAAAGTCCTACACGATCTCTTCCAGGGTGAGCGTTGAGCACACTTAAAAGTGGTACGTGTTAACGGCCAAGTGAATATTTGGCCATGTAACGCCCTCTCAAATGGACAGAAAGTGAGAAGGATGTCAGCACTTAGTTAAACCGGAACTTCCTACCTTTCTATGACTTGAGCGTTTATCTACTCTGTAGCAACATGTTGACTCTCACAGTAGTTTGCTGCACCTTCTCAGCTAAGTGGCGCGCTATGTAAAATAGGATGTATAAAGAGGGTCGCTGGGGGTTTAAAAAATTACTGTGGTGCTTTCATCATTTGATCAGATATTTGTTTTGGTTTTGCAGGTACTAAAAGCACCAACTTCGTATTTCTCCAAAATGGTAAGGACCTGAGCCATGTCATTAGTCCTTAACGCTCGTGCACGTAGGTAATACATATTCTAACTTAGCACTATTTCTCTTTAGACTTCTGGGAAAAATTGAGGAACTGCCCTGTTCCCTACATAGCGCGAATGGGATTACCTGTCGCAACCCCTTACAGAGGGTTTAAAAGTGCCGACTACCTTTGGCAACTACCCCAGCCCCGTATTCTGTTAGAATGCTATGATACACGAGGTGACACTAGTCTTCAGTCATCTGATTACTTAGTCAAGGAGCACTTATAAGAGAATAAACTTATAAGGAGGAACTTTGAAACGGCTTTATTACCATAGAAGTATTTTGAATCCTGACTCTGCTGTCGGGCCAACAACCTTACAGATTGCCAAGAAGGGTCAGTGAGATTGCAGTTAGCCATCATCTTAGTTGAACCAAAATTTGGCGACTAGCTAGTGAATGTGACCCCTACGGCACCGACTTCGTAATGATGGCCGATAAGGGTGGTTGACTTAGAAGGAGAGCCCAGAATAACCCCCAAAAGGAGAGTGAGTATATGTAGTGCTGTGATTGCTCAACTCTTTATTTTGGTTTTTTGGGCACCTAAGGCTCCACAATTGTGCTTCTGCTGAGCGGTATGACCTCCGATGCACGCCAATAACCCCTCAACCTTTTTTCGAGTCGTTAGTTCATAATCTGCCTTAGCACTGGGGCTTCTTTCCTCTTTAGTGAACGCTCCGTACGCTACGCTTGAATCTCACCATTTGATCACCAGCAGTAAAATATATGATGGTGATTAAAGTATGTATAAGTAATACGATCCTGTGCATAAAATTTGGCTACGTAGAAATTCGTTTGTGCAAGCAAATTTTGTTATTAAGGATCAGGCAAATTCAAATACTTCTGGAGTTCTGCTTGCTAAAATGTGTAATGGATTGTAAAAGGCAGAATAGCGACTACACACAAACGCGTTTTGCTCTCCCTTCGCCCTTTATCTGCATAAAAGGATGATTTGTCAATGTAGGTTTCCGATTTTTCTCATATTCACCCCCAAGTTTACGCGGGAGCGTACTTAAAAATGAAATTCATTATGTTTGACAGTCTTTTATCCGTGAACATGACCAGTAAATGAAGCTGACATTCCTCCACTTTTATACATTCAGACTGTCCATTATAAATAAAAATTAAGGGGGCAAGCTGTTGTGTTATCCGTTCATTAATGGAGACAGAGAAGGAGAGCAACTACTGGCTTGTATTTTCATTCCAGAAAGAGTATTTTTTCTTTTCCTCAAAGGTAGTTTATTCACAGGTTGCCCACGGGCGTAAAAGGCGAAGAGTCTGAGTTCTCCTCAAGAACTTATAAGATACATGTTCCCAAAATAAACTTTTTGGAAGTGAATGGAGGAGTGTCAAACTGTTGTCAGAAATGGCATGAATAGGACACTATACCACCAATGTGGCGACCGGGGCCTGCGGAGACCGAAGGGTCCGTAAAATTCAGCATACTGCTTGGCACAATTTATTCCTATTGAAATAAATTGTTCGGCAAGTTTTATTAGTAAATAATTAAACCACGTGACGATTCGTTGGTATGTGTATTGTGCTCGTGTACTTAAGTTCGACTTTATTACCAGGAATGAGAATTTTTAATTTCGTAATCGGTACCATGCGGTCTGATGGTTCTACAACACATTTGCATATCAAAGGTGGAGTTCTCAATGGTTTTCAGAGCATTCGAAGATGAAATTGATAGCAAATTATCCCGACAAATACAGCTATTATTCACTTAAAGTTACAGCTAAACGCACCAATGCTTCTCCCATTGTTTGATTTGATACTCTTTCCAGGAGAGAAGTTATATACTATATATATATATATTACACTTCATCACTAGTAGTCAAAAATAGTGCGTCACATATTGAAGAATAAAGAGAAAAGTCAAAGTGGCTTCCAAGGTTAAAATTTGTGATGAAATTGTTTGGGTACCCTTGTGTGCCCCAAAATGGCTTAATGCCTGTTGGCACGATAGCACCAATGGCAGTTTTTTGGAATATTTTGTGGACAAATTACTCATTAATTTCAGCAATAATTGGCCCTAATTTCATGTAGAGTCGTAGACACTAAATAAATTTGTTCTTTAAAAAACCACCAAGTAAAATTTTTACTCCATAAACACTTTTAAACTGCTCTAGTTTAAATAAATACAGTAATGCTGTGCAAAAAGCTAGTCATGTTCTATGGCGACCCAAGACCTTCTTTAAGAAGAGAGGTCAAGATGTCGCGGTAAAGAAGAACAAAGTGGTAACAGGGATACTTAAGCTACCCAGCGAAAGCACAATGCTCGAAATGCATAGCGAAACAATCACAGTGTGGCTTAATCCTTCTTTCGAGCGGCATATTAGAAACTGCCCTTGATCCACCTTCTGTGATGGCATTCACAACTTAGTCGGTGTTGTGATTGACCTACAAACCAACCGCACCAGTCATCGAACTTGCGTTCAAGTGGGAAGATATTCGACTACCACGTTACAGTTCCATCCTGTTAACTCTACTGGATGTGGGCTTTTGTCCAGTTTAGAAACTGTCCTGTGGAAGGGGAGATGCGTAGACCATCACATGTGCCCCTTGCTGTGCATAAGAACACTGACCTGAAAGAATAGTTATCTCACAAATAATGAGTTACGAAATAGTATTTGGGGCTAAAGCTTCATGTCCAATGCTGCACAGTCATATTTATTGGCTTCTACCCAGTTATTAGAGAAGTGAAAGGGGTCTCACTTTTTCGCTTCTTTGGCATCTTCAGAAACACTTCAATGGCTACTCTTTTTCAGATGATTTATGGGTGCGGTTATTTGGATTTCAGATGTTGATGGCATTCCTAATGAACACGGCACTGGGGTAGTTGATGAAGGTCGTCACAGGTTCTGCCATTCCCAGTACATAGCTCCCTTCCCCCATGTTAATGTTTAGCATTAAGGAATGAAAATCAAAGGAGTTGTCAGTTAGGTTCGAGTCTGCCTTCAATGCAGTGTCCCTAACCTTTCCTGAAGCTAAAAAAAGTAATAGCACGAAAAGAAAATGCATCACAAAGGACGAAGGGACAAAGAGGATACTAGTGTCAAAGAGTTACATAAGTAAAGTATTGTGGTTACCTGAAGGAAGGAGTACAATATCCTAAGGCAAAGAAGACTGGATTTCTTGACACGGTAAATCAATACCCTTTCCTTGTTTGCACTTTTAATTAGGCCGTATAAGTTAAATGTCATAATTTCAACTGCACTTTTCATAATCGGGCTCAGGTGCCACGCTAATCCTCAGTCAAAATAATATCGTAGATTAAGGGTTGAAGTTTAGGCTACGGACAAATTTTCGCTTTCCACTTAATTAAGTCGACTTTGTTCATTTAAGCATTTAGTCTGCACACACAAAACGGTCATTTTCCTCAGCACCAGAGAAAAGTAAGGTCACAAAGCCTTAAGCACGCTTGCACGATTCCTTCAGTGAAAGAGGATTTTCGGAAGAGCAGTCACTTGTTTTGCTGCGTCGATAAGTTGCTAGTAGTTCCCGCTTCCTCTCACCCAAGGAAAGACCATTTTCGTCTCCTTGTCTTTAAATGCAATCCGCCTTGGCAATGAACCACAGGTTGTAAAATTTGTCTCGTCTTTGTCACTGTTGGCGTTTTTCCAGCACCTCTACACAGGTATCACCTGATTTTTCGGCCGTAGTGATTAAGGCATAGCGCATAACATGAAATTCAAGTGGCATTACTTCTTCTCCCTATTTCAATTCTTAGAATTTCTTTCATTGTCAATCAGAAGTTGTGCAGCCGAAGAGAGACCACTTTAGAGGTACTAGTTGAAAAATAATTGGATCGCAGACTGGTAAGTAAGCAATTTAGCACCCTACAGTTCCCTACATAGGGTGTCCATTCACCACTAGATACCCACCCTAGTGGGTCCACCTTGGCGATTTTTTACTGTGCAGAAAGCATACGTAATTAATTAATTCTATAAGAGCGTTTTCGTTCTGGAGACTACAGCTGTCAGGCTTACTCAAATCTTTCATAAAGTGTCGCCTAGCCCAAAGACTAGTTTACAACGTTGGCGTTGCCTCAAGAATATCAATAAAACATTTTTTCCGAGCTTGACTTCACTAATGACAATGACATCAATCAGACGTCGGTGCGTTTTGAGTTCTGCTGAGTGTGAAAGGCTTATTCCATGTGCGTATATTTGTAATCCTCAGTCTCGACAATAGACATTTTCTTATTTGAGATACAATAGTTATGCATTACTTTACTAAAAACATTCATATTGAAATGAAACCTTGAAAGCTACGAACAACGTTAACCTTTACCTTTAAGGCTAGCACGCTTTTTACTACAGAGGGCAAAAACACTAGCTTTGCATTGACCTTAGTAAAATTCATATCGTACCAGGTTTGTTGCCAGTCTCAGAGGGAGCCATAACTACAGACGTGGAAAAGTGACAAAGAATGTGTATCGCAACCCTGTGACTCAAGATTCGCCGAGGAAATCAAAAGTAATGCCGGTAGTTCCGCAGTGAAATCGAGTTACATTAACACGTGATTTGTTATATTTCGTCATCACCGATTGTCGGAGCATAGCATTTATCCACTACGTGTGTCAGCGTGCGTATTCAAGCCCGCAAAATTCAGCCACCAGAAGAAAGCGAATAAATATGTAAAATTCAGGCTTGAAAAGAGAGATAACTTTGCATAAAGTAAATAATGGCACTCCTAATGTGTAAGAAACATTCAAACATTCAAAGGCACCAGAATTTAGTAGGCAAAATGCCAAATGCAGAAAATTTAAGTGTATGAACTGTTTTACATAAAACAGACGTAATTCGCACCTTCATCAGATTGATAGTTATACGTTGGCGTATATTTATACAAGCCTGTGCCTACTGAAATGCATGCCTTCGGTCCCATAATCACATTCTAATTGGTCAGTGCGACGAACCAATCACCAAATTAGAATCACAGCGGAATACTTAAGACAATTCATAGCCATGCTTGTGCATACAAGTACCCAAACTGGAAATTCACAGTTCAAAAATGCGTGTCATTCTTTCATACGTACTCATTTTACTAATTCCTAATACTATTGCGAACTTCGTCACCACGCGAGTCGACAATGTGATAATCAACCTTTTTGGAAATACCTCTTTGAAGGGTACGACGTGGAATGTCAACGGAACACACGTGGATGCGTTTCTGGGCATTCCGTTCGCCAAGCCGCCCACAGGAATGTTGCGCTTTGCTCCACCAGTGGAAGCTGATCTGTGGAATGGTCTGCTCGATGCCACAATGCCGCCTAATTCATGCTGGCAATGTCTTACCAGCGGCTTTGACGTGGCCAATCCAGCAGCACGTGTTTGGGTGAACAATACAGAGATGAGTGAGGATTGTCTCTACTTGAATGTTTGGGCACCATCAGCCTTAAAAAAGTCTAGTTCACTCCTTCCAGTAATGGTTTGGATATTCGGGGGTGGGTTCTTTAGCGGCACCTCAACGTTGGACGTCTACGATGGAAGATACCTCGCCGCCATGGAGAACTTGATCGTGGTGTCCATGCAGTATCGGTTGGGTCCTTTCGGCTTCCTCTTTGTTGAGTCGCAGATAGGGGGAAATATGGGATTACTCGATCAACAACTTGCACTCAAGTGGGTCCGAAACCACATTATCGCCTTCAATGGTGACCCAAAGAGAGTGACATTATTTGGAGAGTCAGCTGGGGCAGTCAGTGTGGGTCTGCATTATCTAGCTCCAAGTTCCCGACCGCTTTTTCAACGGATGATACTCCAAAGCTCCAGTCCTCTGAGTAGATGGGCTTTGTGGCAAAAACCTGTTGCTCACGAGGCAGGCATTTCGGTACGTCGGTAGACTACTTTTAATTAATATATGTGTGAGAAGTCTGAAAAAGTAATGTGCTTTCCGGTGGCAACCCCACAAAATACTTAGAAAATTAAATTGCGTTTTCGTTTGTCAAAGTGGTTAAATTTTGCGGATCGTAAACCTTGAATCTGACTAAAGTGGTGTAAGTGCAGACATAACAACCCGATTTGTAAATCTGTTCAATCTTCTTACCTTATGACAATGGCAACATGACAAATAGAAGATAAGTGAGATATTTCTAATTTTCACAGGTTAGATCTGAAAGTATTTCTGCAAAATGTTAATTCATTGCAGTGATTTTGGTCAGCGTGTAATTTTAATTAAAAATTAGAAATGAGTCCTTTCTTAAACAATAATAAACCTATCTTCGCTGGAACTATTGTTACTCCTCTACAGGTTGCGTCATTTAAAATAAATGAATTTGTAATAAGTTGCATTTTAATGTCAAAAATCAGTATTTTTAGTGAACATGGAACACAGCAGGTCGTGTGTTATAAGGGTTAATTAAGTCTTTTAATGAGACTGTAGTGTTTCAGGCCTCCCTACCTTTGTAAGTTAGATAAAATATTTACCATAAACTATGAATATCTGCTTTAAGTCGACTCCATTATTTGGTATTAGCAAGGTTGACTTTTGGTTAAAATACCTCCTTGGCTGCTGATTGTTCCTTAAGGCGTCATGAAGGATGTTGGATAGTATGTGATTATCCCTCCTTTCCTCTGACCCATGTTATTTACCTACTCGCTTACAAGACGGAGCTTAGTTGATTATGGTGTTACTGGTCTTTTAAAACGTGTGATTACCAAGAAAACGTCAGCATGGGGTCCTGACAAAGCAACATTATGGCTTCAGTCAACTAGAACACTCAACACGACGTAATCCAACATTTTCTGTTCTCCGCTCTACAGTTTTAAGGTAGGTACACAAAAGTAAGCGTTGCATTTAGAAAGTGCTCAAACTCACTTGATTCAAATTTGAGACATTGTGATATTACCAAGCATATGAAACTAGAACCAAGGAATTTCATTCAGTCCATATTTGCCTTTTTCAGCAGTTTGAATTGCCCAGCTCTGTTTTAATACACTTTTATGGTTAAATATATTTGCAACGAAGGTCAACCCATCCTTTGTTTGCATTGTCTCTGGAGTTACTGAGAAATGTGTTGATGGCAAATCCCCAAAAGAATGAGCTTTTATTATGTAATAAGGGCTGCGGTTTTGGCAAAACCGCCTTTTGGCAGCAATGTTGCTACTAAGATTTTAGAAGGCAAGTAACTGTTAATAAACAACTTATTTCTGTTGAAGTCCTTGTGAACCCTTTAACGTTGAGCCATTAGGACAAATGGCGTGTCTGATGTGCAGACAAGGAAGTGAGGCGGAACCGGAAAGTTATAGTAGATCAGAAAAAAACAGATTAGTGTTACCTTTAAGTTCTGTATCGTGTATTGTGGAAGTTAATGAATCCCATCAACGCTGGTACCATGGTTCTCATCCTGTTAGCTTTGCAGGAGGTGAATGTCCTCAGAACCTTGATCATCTTCTTTCTTCATTGGTTCATGCTATAACTTGCAAGATACCGTAATAAATGCACTTCCCATATGAATTACCACTGAAAAAGCGAGCAAGTGACATAGTTGGGGATTTAGCTTTTAGTTTGAAGCTGGAACGTGGTAGGGAATTAAATTGTGGAAAAGGAAGGAGCGAGGATGTTTGGAAGGTTATAAATCCATTGTTAGTGAAACTTTTAATTGAAAGGCCGGTTGCAACTACCTTCTGGGATTGCTAAGTGGTTAGTGGTCCAATTTTGAAAGGATTAATAAATGAGGACATTTCAAAACTCATGGATCCTTTTCCTTCCACAAATAAATCTGATTCAATTTTTTAATTTCATTGTTTGATAAAAATGTTACTTTTGACAGGTAAGAGGTTAACTATCTCCATAGAAATATAACACAAAAAAATTTGGCTTGGTGTAACGCAGAAGTGTTTGCCTGTAACTAAGAGGCATTATCAACTCCATGGACTCTGTGAGCTTCATTCTAATCCGATAGTCAAAAAGACTTTTCTTCAGAATAAATGCGAGCATTTACAAATATCAGTCAAACTTCGTACCATAACTTCAATCATGTGGAAATGCTTCAAGGATTTGCATCGATTTTACTTACTATAACTGCTTTAGCTGCACAAGTCACCTGTACTATTCGTGCCATACACAAAGGTGGTAGTAATTGGTCGGGTTAACAAAGCATTTGAAATTTATTTCTGTTCTTTCATAAAACACTGGGAGACTTTATTCGCAAACGTGAATAAGTGACTGCAGTGTCATTAATGGCTATTCGGATTAGAATGAAATGGCAAAAGTATGCGCTGGTCGCATCATTTTGGTACAATGGAGCAGGTTAAAACCAGATCACTACACGTTCGGAAAAAAACTATGGATCGCTCTCACACTGCATCTCTTACATCGCTGCGCTGTCTGAAATGTTCGAATTAAATTATCTTTAAATTCGCTTCTAATCACGAAGGTAAATGACTCAAAATATTGCAGCTTTAGGTCGTGATATTGTACCACACAAGTGATATACTAACTGTTGAATTATTTGTGCTAGAAATCAATGCCACCAGCTCTATGTCTTGCAGGTTCAAATGTTTTTCCTTATTAGCACATGCCTTTTGAAAAATATGACGTACTTGCATTTGAGTTGTCTCACACGCACACATCCACACAGTGGAAAAAATTCTTGCTCATAACTTTATATCAAAAGACTACTTTTTGATATAGTCTGTTTTGATCGCGCCAAAGATCTATTTAGTGTAAACGGCTGTAAATATGGACGGAAAAGTAGTCCAACAAACCAGCTTTACTGTGTTTTCGGCACATCTCCTAATAGCTCTTGTAAAAAAAGGAATTTCATAGTCGCCCATTATGCGCTCAATGCACTTAAACAAATGCAATCCATCGGCTTCAAGCTCGCCTTCTCGCAGAGATGAATAACGTTTCATTTCTTTTCATTACTCTGCTAATGGAACATTCGAACGAAATTTTACGACTGGGGTGATGGCACATTACGTTTTTCGACTGTAGCAAGGAAAATGCATTATGCTCGAGCAGAACACGGTGAGTCAACACCAGAACGAGAAATATCATTAGCTCTCTGGTAGTCCGATGCTATCGGATGGGTAAACTACACTTGAACATGAGAATTAGATGCACTACTCAAGTCTTCGGTCGTCCCCTCCCTCTCCCCTTAACAATTCCAGACATCTTAACGGCGCAACATTTTGTGATTTTTAAATAAATCATTTAAATTTATTGAGCTGCCACTCTAATTAATTCAGGAGCATGCGTAAATGGCTGGAATGGGGTGAACATTTCTAGGACATTAAACATCTACACTAAGACCATTTGATCAAGGTGACCGATTCCGCTTCTTAAGTGGAAGTGTATGTTCAGCGTTCCACAAAGCATCGCTTTACCCATCACTTCAAGCTGGCAATTACTACTTGAGAACATACTTAGTTCGGTTCTGCTTATTCAAACCAAGGGAAATGAAAACAGCAAATTTTCCCACTGTTTTTCATATGACAAATGCAACGACACGCTCTGTTAAAACATTCACCGAATTTTCCACAAAAAAATTATAAGGAATTCAGCTAATTCATTTGAAGAGGAACTCTATGCAATGCCTCGACCGTCACATAGGAGCATTACTTGAATAGGCGCAAGTTATAGCTGTTCGGCTTTCTTATAAAGGATCGATGTAAAAATGAATGCTGTAGATATATTCTGCATTTTCTGAGGGCGAAACTGTAGTGGCAGTGCTATGTAACCCACATCGCGTCGTCACCAGTAATCATTAAATTTATATAAATCTCTTTGCAGTTCATCAAAGCTAGTAACTGCGCAGATCAAACCCACGATTTGGAAAAAGAGGTCGCATGCCTTCGACAGCTACCCGCAAGCATTATTTTTGATAAGCTAACAGAACTCACCCTAGCGTCCACCAAACGACGTGCTAGTCGTCTATCAGCCATGTCCTCGAAGCCTCAGTGGCCAGTGCCATTCCTTTCGGACGCATCGCAATATTTTGACGTCTACATGCGACCTGTTCTGGACGGCAACTTCCTGCCTGACTGTCCCGGCACCATCCTCTCCTCCATCAGTTCAAATAGGGCCCCCGACGTTCTTATAGGCAGTGTAGCCAATGAAGGAATGTACTGGCTCCTCTACGGTCTAGGAATACGGGGAATAGAGTTCCTTCATGAAAATGGAACTGTAACACTACCGTCGTTGGAAGATTTAAGGGAAGCGAAGATTGACTATCTCAAATTAGTTCAAACCCGATTCATGAGCATTGGCCATTTGGTTGACCCCTTTCCGGCCATTGCCACATTGCAATATGGATTCAACAGCCCTGAAATCCCCAAGGTGACGTCGTATGACACAGGTTTGAAGTACAATGCCCTGACCTCGACATTGGCCTTGCTCTATCGTTTGGATGATTTGAGTGGAGAGGTGGACTTCATTTGTCCCACTCTACTCTTTGCTAGGCTGTTGTCGAAAATCGAGGGATCGAGGGTACAGTTCTATAGCTTTGGGCACAGGACTACTGGGAATACATTTCCTGAATGGACTGGTCTGATGCATGGATATGAAATTGAGTACGTCTTCGGGATGCCGTTTTCGCAAACATTCACCTCAGAGTACTATAACTTTACGGAGCAGGAAGCTGAACTTAGTAGGCGAGTCATGAGATACTGGGCCAACTTTGCAAGAACTGGGTAAGTTAAGTTGAAGTAACAGTACGCATAAAATGTATTGTTATAATAAAAAGCCCAATTTGAAGTGCAACACACCGATGCTTATTGAATTCCGTCAATCACACCGTTAGGCTCCGTTGTGATTGACTTGAATATCTAATTGCTCCCTGTGAATTTCGCCAGAATAGGTAATTAAAAGTTCTCCTCTTGTTGGTTTGCCTGTAACATGTCACTTGTGCTCATGATAGTTCAAGGCGAAAATTTTATGCTAGCGCAGCAATTGCAGCTCAGCCCTTATAACGACATCTTTCCGTCAGCTCAAAAAGAGTCTAAGGCACTGTAATTTCGCACCTAAAATTGAATCTTATTGCTTGTGGTTCGTTTACTTTTTTGGTGTAACATGCTGTCTAATCAGTCCGTAAAGCATGGTAACATCTCAGTAATTCCTATATTCTACACCCTTGGATTAAAAACGTATGTACAGCCTAAAAAAGAAGCACTTTGTAAATTGTTAAACACTTTTGCGAGGTGAGAAAACTGCCCTTAAGAGGTTCAATGAGTGATATGTGTGATAGGTCAAACGCCATTAACTTAATTTATTAGGTCTGATTTTAGGCAGAATGCTGTAATCATGTTAATCTTAAATAAGTAGGAAAACTTGGATAGTTTCACCTTTCCGATAGCAAAATAAAGATTCCCTTAATGTCAGCTCCTTCTGGTAGTTTTTAAATGACGTCTTTAAGGACCATCGCCAGAGCATTGCCTAACAATCGAAACAAATTCACAGAACTTGCAGTTGATGAGGTCTTGGTTTTAAAAGTCCACTCCATAATCCTCAGGCAGGAAGTCGAATTTTCTGTTGCCACTTTGTTTGAATTGGTTTTGATGTGGCAGAATCTCACTTCCGTTGGGTGGTAGAGAATGAGGTAATCCATTTATGCACACATAACTTTTTTAGGTATGAAATTTAAAAGCCTGAACAAACCTATTTTGAAATTTGAAATGTAGATTATTGTAGAGATTGCTGCAATGTTCAAAATGAATACCTAGACTTAAGTGCTCGAAGTAATACGAGCTATTTCAATCTATTGTCCGGCCCCTCGACTTCCTTAACGTCGAATGAATGGAGCAGGATAAGTGTCATCTATCAGTAGAAGGGTTGAGACGGAAGTACAAAGGTCGAGACTTAAGTGCCCGCGAGACCAGATCCAAGGGTTAAAAAATAATCTAAGTATTGCATGCTATTAAGTAGCCCCTCTCCCCCTTTCCAAGTGTCGTCCTCAGCCCTCTGTTTGGTCGGCCTTCAGTGTCAGCCATCACAATGTTGTCGGTCATCAAATTTGCATGCATTTGAACGAATGAATGGCTGCAACGTCACTAATCCTTTTTGGCTATTCTACTGGATCCGCAACAAGTTCTTTCGGAAGGCCTGCGCTCGCCATTAGTGTCGCTGCAGTTGTTAATGTCGTTCCCGCTCATTGTGGCTGAGTAGCTCCCGAATGCAAAAGCATTTTTAACCCTACCGTAGGAAGTCTTCACGGATTCTCTCACTCACCGTATGCTTTTCCTCCGACGAGTTGAAGTTTAGCATTCAGAAATGGAAATCAGGATTGGCGTACTCTAGCATCGGGTTTGCTTTCCACTGCTATCAATGTAGGAAACCTAATCTTTCTCGAAGGAGAAAAGAGCCACTATTCTACGGGAAGTATTGGGTTGCAACATGCAGAAGAGCTGGAGACCGCAGACATCGCCCGAATCCCATAATGTCTAGCAAAAATGAGAAGATGAGGCCTTAAATATCCACAAAACAAAAATAACGAGCAAAAACACAATCCGAATATTACACACTTTCCTGAATTGAAATCGAAGTAAATTGTCGACCGATTAGAAAACCTAAAAAAAACATTCTGAGTCTCCTGCTTTCACAAAGAGTTTGACACGGAAAACATCAACCTCAGGCAGTATACGAAAAATAGGTTTATCTACAGGTTTTGCTTCGCAAAAACTGAAAAGAAAGTTGTTGCATTTACTCTAACAACATTCCGCATCTGGTTTATTGTTTTACGCATGAACAATCTGATTAAGTTGTGATTTGTCGCAACGAGTTACCATAAAATGACAAAAGACTCATCCGATATGTGCTTGGCACATTCCGATTTTTCTTTTTGTTTCACGCAATTAAATTCATCTCTGATTGAATTGCGTTATAGTTTGGGGTAGACAGGGACGTAAGGTACTTTTATACATACAAAATTTATCAACTTTACTATTCTGCACGCAAACAGCAATGCAACCGCAGACATGAAAGGAATAGGCGTTGATACGACTTGGCCTGATTTCCTTGTAACCAACCGGAGCTACCTTGAAATCGGCCTAACTACATCAACAGTGAAGGATTCGTTGCGAGATAAGGGTTGCACCTTTTGGAACGACATCTTTCCCAGTCTCCAGCGAATCTACCTGCAGCGCAGTGGCTACCAGAGCTATCCTCAACTCATTTCTCCTACTGTCTGCCCCTATATGGAGGTTGATCTTTACCCAGTAGAGCGTCTTCGTGACTTCATCACTGGTGGTATGTCATCTTCTTCTTCAACACTGATACGTACGAATTGAGGCTACTGTCGCTATCGGAATTTTACAGTTTCCTTTATCTATGTATTTCCGTTCTAGACTTCGAGACTGATTAGCGTACATTCGAACCCATCCAATAAGAGCTCACAGCACTGACAAGAAAGGAATGCCGTGAAACCGAGCCAGTGACCAAAACCTCCTCAACCTAAAGGATCCGCACAATTAATAAGCTGAGCGAATATGGCTCTCTTAGCGAAGAGCTGGAAAACTAGCAGCAGATGTAACATAGACAAACCGCCGCCCCACTAGTATGGTCAATTATGTAGTACTAGCAAGTATCAGCTCAATACAGAGGACTAGTGGAGAGAAATCACTGCTCTTGTAACCTAGGCTGGTGATATCCGTTTCAATTTCAGTCCTCCCGAGGCTCTAGTCTCGAAACTATTTATAACTTGACCTAATCCAATGAAGCTGAACAAGGCATTAAACTTGTAGTGGTCTCCTCTTAAATACATATTGAAGTAATGAAATTCGTTTCGCTCTGATTGCCACCTACTTGAATAAAAAGAGCAGACTAATTAGCCTATTGGGAAAATGGTGGTGTCATACTTTAGCTTTGCATTTAAACTTTTAATGATTGGCATTTTGAAGTATGAAAAAAACTAAGAAGAAAATTTTGACGATTCTGTACTATCAGATGTATACTTGGTTTTGTTGGAGGCTGTCTAATGACTGTATTACCTAAGTAAATAGGGCACAACAAAACATTGCATCAATTATGATCTTGTCGCATCATTCCATCGAATTTCTTGCCTTATTAGGCTATAAGACAATCAGCAAATCAGCGGATGCACAACTTATTGTTTAATTCTACTACTGTCATTAGAAGTGAGTGTGTGCTCCAACTTGAAGATTGGCATTTAAAAGCACCAGTGCTAATAGGAATTGAAACATTAATAGAATGTCAGGAAGTGGAAATCGTGCGACTCAGTCAAGTACGATGAGAATGGCCCATGATATCGTATGACATTTCACGTCAAATCTTGTGATGACGCAACATTTTGTTCTTTTCAGAATATCCTGATGGAAGCAGGTGCTTAATGCTGTCGTGGATTGTTATGTTAATGCTTCTATGGCTGCAAATAACCTAAAAATCATTATGTTTAACCCATTTATCCTCCTCCTCCTCCATCGCTTAACCCTTGGGTACCCCGATCGGATTCCGCAAACTGCCATCACTTGTGACTTGAACTGATGTTGTCACTTCCCTTTACTTGTCAACTACATCTCTTCCTCGAGTCAGGAAACTCGAGAAGGTACTTGGAAAGTAAAAACGAATCGCTAATAATATTATTCTGACTTAATTAAACACAACATTTTGTGTCTTTACTGAAAGAGGACTAATGGGGATACCTCCCTTTAATTAATGACCTAAAAACAGATGAACGAATACCTGCTTCGATCACTCATTCATAAAGCGGTCCTGCTACAATTCATAGTTTTTGCTATCATTTAGCTGTGATTGGGAAACATGTGTCCAGTTAGTGGGAAATTCTTTTTCCTCTTAACTTTTTTTGCATTCAATAGTGCAGCTTTAAGGCATATTTTCTTCCTTCAGCACAGAAGGCACTCACGTGTAATTGGTGCTTCTGAGTTTACGAGTAGAAATCGCACTTGAAGGAGTAAAGAAATAAACAAATTAGCTTCCTGGTACAATTACCAGTGTTTAATTAATGCCCAAAGTGCTTTGAAGTTGAGGCATTTGCCAGTACGACTACCGGCCTAGTTTGCGGAGTCAACTGAGTTCTTCCAAATGTCTGCATCTAAACTACTTGAGTACCACGCTATGGCTGAGTTTTCGATCACTTTATCACTGTACTCGAAATCCTTTGCAAATGCAAGGATTTGGGGGCTTCGCGCCTTAGTTTCCTTAAGGCATCTTTGCTGCACGTTATTTTAAGCTGCAACGCCCATTCACCCCACCGCATTGCTTAACGGCGCCTTAATCAGACTGGATCAAGACACATCTGATAGTCATTTGTTTGTAGTAAAACGAATAAGCCAGCTACAAGTGCATGTGGTGTCAAGATATTAACATGAAACTAGAATGTAAGGCGATTCAAACTAAAAACCCTTCGTACTCCTTAATATTTAATGGGCTAAGCTTTGTTTTAATATACATGGCATATCTTTTCGCCAGAGAATCTGGTAAATCTCTTGCTATAGTCTCTAACCTCAGCCACAGGTTATTCGGGTTTCCTCCTTTAAATAAAAGGTCGGGTTAAACGCTCACTAGCCAAATCTGAAATGAACTCCTCCAGATTTAACATTTAAATGCCAATTTGTGGATTTAAATTTCTTCTTTGTACGCCTGTCATCCCCACATGACAAAAAGGTATGCCTTTCCTTGTTTATTTGTTTAGAGGAACATTAAAACAGGGTTTTACTCGATTTGTAAGAATACAAAAGGACACATACAATAATTATTTCCGCCAACGCAGTAATTGGCGCTCCAAATGTTGTTTCCTCCATGGATAACTTAAGTACAACTGTCGCACTGCTCCCCTGTCAAAAAATAGGTTTCCTCTGGCATAGAGGTGACTCTAGTTGCCAGGTTGATTGATATCTACGTTTAAAATGAGTCAAGGACAGTTCTGAGGCGAAAATCATTAAACACCTGCAAGAATGCTTGAATTCAAAGTAGATAAGAGAAGGCTTGAACTATACAACGGACATTTTTCATGAAGATTGCTAACTTGAATGCGTGGCACTTTGTGCATAACTGTAAATTCTACGCAATTTAACATTTGCATCATAATTGCATCCTATTCCTGTTTTCCACCATTTTTCTGAAGCCATTTAAGGGTGTATTTCTACTTTTAATTGGAAAAATAGGACAGTCGACTAGGGAGTTCATTTGAATCAGGATCTTCGTTTCGTCATTGTTGGCATCCAACTGTGGACTAAAGAGAGTTGAACTGACTAGTGCAACCAGTGGATTGGGTAAAAAACAAATGCAGTGGCATTTTAAGGTTACTCCTGACCTCAGCACCGTGTTGAAGACAGAAGTCATGCAGGAAACTCGAGCACCCCTTGGACTGATGTTTTGCACTCAGACGATACACATCCAAGATAAGCATCTCATGGATTTGAAATACTTGTTACAACTTTAACCAAGTACGCCTGACTAGCGGTAGTTAAGCATCTTTTCACAAATGCTTTGAGCAGTTCGATCTCCTAAACAGCAATGACTGATTCACCAGAAGCTTAATTTTGGCGATTAGTTATAATAATTCCGGTCGTGGGAGAAGTGCTCCTACTAACATTGCTAAATCCCTCCTCTTTGTATTAGTAGCGATAACTCTATAGAAGATTTCGCTAGCCCAGGCAGGTGAGACAACGACAGCTCCTTCTGCCTGTGAAGAACATCCTCTTTAAATTAATCTTAAACATGGGAAGAGGGTTTATCCCACCTTAACCTTCTCCCGTGAAGACAATCCCCTTAACATTAATCAGGATTACAAGTGCTGCCCCGCTGAAGCATTTCGCATCGAGTTCTCTTTGATGCGAGTTCCCCAATATCCACAGTCTCCCGACAAACCTGCCCGATTCGTGGCCTGTGGACCGAGTTGCCTGTGCTCAAGGAAGTGGTTAATACTCGGATTATCTTCATAGCGCAAACATCTCGTGAGAACGGTAACACCTGGAGCTTCTGTTGATGGGACAGAACTACTCTTTTCGCCATCCAGGCGATTCCGCCACTTACATCTAGGATGTTGACCTAACTAGATAAAAATTTCCGAGTGCTATACGCGCGCAAACACCTTCCTATTAGTCTGCAACTGTCACGCATTCGAGCTCTTCAAGTGATTGATCAGAGTAAACGCCGATTCCCAAAATGAGGATTCCAACAATTGGCAAAAATTATGCATTTACTTTACAAATGCATTGCACATAAAAAAATGTAAAATAAGGCACTACTGGGATAGAAATTCGCAAACATCCCGCGGCAGACGCAAACCAATCCTATCGAAGTAGTGGAAGAACCTGAATGGTGAAGAAACAGACCCAATGTAACCTTGAATAACTAATAAATGCCAAGATGGCCCAACTTAATTACACCACCATTGTAACAACACAGGAATGATCCAAGAATAAGCTGTTGCAGAAAGTCGCTAACCGTCTCCTAGTAGCCAGGCTCTTTCGATGGAGCTCCGCTCTGCCGATACTCCTCAAGGAAGGGAGAAAATCCAGTGCTGATTCTCTCTGTAGAAAGCTCTCTCCTGACTTCCTTTTCGCGTTGAAGGCCCTTAAGCTAGCCAGAGTGCCCACAGCCTTGTCAAAAGCCGCAGAACTGAGGAAAGGTACATTCGTTTAGGTGAAAAAAATTCGTTTTTCACTCATACATGATAGTAAGTGAAAACTCACGAGAAAGAGTCCTCAGTTGAGCGTTCGCTGACATAACTACCGAAAGCCTGACTCTCAGTATCTGCAGGGAGAGCGAGTAGTTCCTCCTCCAGACGTGTGAGGTTATGCAAGGTGGTTAAATGTAAGAGTCGACGCCATTCTTCCTCACAGGCGAAGGTACCACATATGCCCACTGGGTCGATGCCAGAGAGGGGTGGAGAACAGAAATCTCCGAAGACTGTCATCAGATTCGGAGACGATGTGATACTTAAAGGTAAAGACTCTATACCTCGAGAGATTTCGTTCCGACCGCTAACTGTTGAGCACATGTCCAAAAGGGCCTGCAATTCGGTTGCACGGGAAAGTTCTGAGAGCACGTCGGCTGACAACTTTTTGCACTGAACCAAGGGAAGTTTAATAATTGAAGTTTCCTAATGACAGAAAAGAACACGAGTAATACAACCCAACGTTTCTTCAAATAAATCGCATTCGTATGAGGATGGCCTATTTACAAACTTACGTAGCGCAATACTTATGCACTACGATCACGGTCAGCTTTTTCCAAAGACAATTTTCGTCTTTGCCACAAAGAAGTGCAAGATGGCGAATTGGCAAGCATTCTAACTTTGGTGATGATGCTAGGGTGCTAATTTGCACAGCCACCACAAAGACCAATAACTTATTTTCTGGCATAAAATTTTAACATCGATTAAAACGAGTTTACCAACTAAAGCATGTGTTCACTGGCGATAAGATTCACTGTTCAGTAAAATTGTTATTATTTTCGTGCACATTGGCTATATAAGTTTGAAGAATAAAAAATACCATTCGGTTTCCACGTTCTTCAGACACCGAAGATTCTTCGGCATCAGAGGCAAAAACAAACTCAAATTCATCGCTGGCTGATTTCGCGATGTCTTGAGAGAGGGTCCAAGGAATAACAAAGGAAAGACTGAAGAGGCGATAGAACGTACTGTTGTAGGCGCTTATGAGATCGTAACTGCTCATTTTAGTGCCCTCCTAAAGTGGGAGAGGTAAGTAAACCACAAATAAATCCATCCAGTAACAACGGGCGGTTTCCAGAAAAATTTGCTTACTTTATCAAGGTATTGGTCTCCAGAACCTGTAATCCACTGCAGACGCACAATTGACCGCCGAATGTTCGAGAACTCTCGACTGCTAACTAATTCTCTGGCAGTGCAGAAAATGTGACCAGGTATATCAAAGTTACAATCTTCGTTCTCACGACGAGTTAAGGCTAGCATTAGCGAATCGGTTAGAATGAGACCCCGAGAATCACAAATGCGTTGTAGAATCGGTTTCACCAAGGCCTAGGGAAGGGACAAGAATGACACACCGGATCACCGTGGAGGATGAGGAATAAAAGCACACTCAAGAAGTAAGCCTACCGATGACGTGAGAGGCAGAAGTTTGCAAGTTTGGTGGGAAACTGGAATTTCACGAAGAACGGAAGGATCTGAAGCAGTGAAGAATATCGGCCGACGACCCATTTGAAGGAGCTTACCCACCGCATGCCAGAATCCTCGGTCAGTGTCGAAGAGCACGTCAACATCGTCGAAAAGAATCAACGATTTCTTAATGAGTCTGAGTCCCTCTACACTCGGGAAAAAGAGTACATTAGTATTTAAAACTTCAAGGAGAGCGTCTTGAGAGTTCGACTAAAATTCACCAGGTGCATCGCGCTTCACGGAATCCAATCGAGAGACATTTTGTGAAAATGATCGCCTTTGGGTAAGGGAAAAGGGGTCACATGTTGATTTTCGTGATTGAAACTTCATCGCGCAGGAACTCGGAGTGAAGACTGAATTGAACAAAGAGTGAATGAGATGGCTAACAAGGTGAGTTTATTGTTGTAGTCGTCAATACGCACCTTTTGGTAAGTCAGAAACGCTAGAGGACGCCGATAAGGATTCCGTGGAAACGTGTTGGGATACCATAACAGGCAAGCATTGGGCCATAACTTCCTTCCCAGAACGGCAAGATGATGGGTTCAGTTCAAACACCTGCGGAATGAAAAAGCAGCGTGACACATGAGAAGGACCTGAAAAACTAAGATAGGAATCGAATGGCGTGCCTTGTATCCATGTTGCATAGCGAGGGCGTAGACAAGAGAAGTTTTACCACAACCTGTGGGCCCAAAAATGAGGTACGCTGAATGACGCCAAGGGCCTGAGGATTCTAATAAAGGCGAACCATGACAATTAATCCTATAGAAAGAGTTATCGTGATCGACCCTTTTGTACCTCAATTGCTTGCCAGCCGAAGAATTTGATGAATCTATAGGCTTTGCGTTCAATCAGAACAGGGAATTTACTTTTAGCGCAGGCGGTTTGGAGATCGATATCCCAGAGCCTCATCCATTCAAGTAAAGGAGCAACGTCACCAGAATGCAGGACCATTTCTGACACAGATGTTGGCGAGTATTCATCGGTCCACATTTTTGGTTCAGTCTTCAAATTGCCTTGAAACAGAGATTGAATGCGAACGCTCGCAACTTACAGCATGGTCCTGTCATTACTAAGTCAATTTCATTTCCGGGAGATTTAGTATTTTTAATGCGCGACCTCAAGGGAATTCTGCGAGAATCCCTCCGAAAAGGCTTGGAAATGCGGGACTCCCGCTGGGATTTAATTGGTTTTCGCGAAATTTGAGCCAACCCATCAGCCGACTTGACAAAGTTTGCAGAAAGTGAAACTCCGTTCTCAGCATCCAGGAGCGGGGTTCCTGTCAAGGAGGTATCTCTCAAGGATTGAGTCTCTACACCAAACGATACATTTGTACAACTCTCTTCTTTAGAAATATTTTTCCTTCGTTTTGGTTTACGTAAACCGAAGTCATTCAGTCCTGACTTGTCACCCTGTAGGGACAAACGCTCCCCCTTACTGGTATCCACTTGCGATCCCCGCATGACAAAATCTGACAGATCTTTGCCTTTCAAAAAGATAACAGTTAAAATAAAATTCATACAACGCAAAGAAAGACGCTTAGTACAACTCGCTTCCCGCATCCGAGATGGACAAGACCCTGGCGAAAATTGAACCGTGTGGCAGAGACCAGACATATAAATTCACTATAGTATAACAGACTGCTAAAATAAGTAAAGACTAGAACCACCTCTTGACAATAAAATTACCAAATCTCAATCTAATCTATGCTTTTTAAAGCATTTGCATGGGAGAAAATTTACGCAGGTGCAGTGAGCCTTTTGATTTCATATTAATTTGTTAAAGTACCAGGTAAACATTAAAAGTTGCAGGTGAAAACTCGAGGAGACAAAAAAATGCCTGCTTCATTTTCGCAGGTATATTACCGGCCTTAATTCCGAAGCAGAAATTTATTTCTGTCTCGGAGTTAGTAGCGCGTCAGATTTTGCCTTCATCTCCTCCTCTCAGGCTTTCACGACTTTAGGCGAAAGGGCTGGTTAGTTGGTTAACCCGATATCTTCTAACCACAAGTCTCGTTCGAAGTGAGTCCATTCAGCTGCAAAAAGGCTAGTAGTGGTCACCACAAGACTGGCACAAACTCTTTTTTAAGTATGGCGATGAACAAAGTGACAAATTTGTTCGTTCGTGGTGCTGCAACTTTTAGGATGCTGAAGCCAGTTTACATAAAATTTAAGTAACCTGCTATTAATCATAGAAAACTGCCATAGCGTCCAGCGAATTCCTTTAAGGCAAAAGAAGACATGGTACTACGGGAGAACATACACATTCTGGGAACAGAGGGATTGGGGCTACTGGCATGGCCTGCAAGCCAATCAACCGGCTCGTACAATATAGCCACCAAAGCGGCCGAAGCCGGCAATCCAAGCAAACAATGTATTGCAAAGACCCTCTCTACTTTCGAGCGTCGTCTCCGACATAATCAGTGCTGGAAGAAGCACACACGAGCTAACCGTGCCAGTCAGCGGAATTCGAGCGCATGTGCTCCTTCAGTGCCATCAATTCCGCGTAGCACTCGGTGAGGCAAAGGCGTATTTCTTAAATCTCCTCCCTCACGATAATATGTGTCCCAATGAAATGTTGGAGGCATGAATCAAAGTTTTTGAATGGATCGAGACACATGCAACACATGTTGTGATTGCAGGCTTTTCAATGCCATGGGATAAATGTGAGTGCATCGTAGAACCCTGAGGAAATGTGGTAATAGGGCCTTGTAGGAACGGATGCACGCGACCCAAGTGTGCAAAGCATAAAGAGATGCTATCGAATGGTGCCTGCACATTCTACATCCCCACATGCACACTTCTGCGAAGGGAGGCGAGCTGCCCGAGAACGGGAGAGAGAGCTTACGGAGGATGCTTGACCGCAACGTCGCTGATCCCTCTTGGCAGTTCTACTGGACATGGAGTTCACGGCTAGTGTCGCTTCAGTTGTTAATATCTTTCTTGCAGAACACGGGCGCAGAGTAGATGCCGAAGGCAGACGTTGATGGCAGCCCTTCTGTAATAGGATGTTAGAGATTCTTTCACATCGCTAAAGTTTTCCACAAACGGTATAGATCTGGATAGAAATCCATTAGTCTTGTCCGCTTTCCACTGCCACCAATGTGGCGTCCCGAGACTTCCTTGAGAGCAAAAGAAGGCATAATACTAAGGCAGAATACATATATTCTGGGAACAGAGGAATTAGAGGCTGCCGGCATGGCCTGGAGGTCAGCGAACCGGCTAGTACAATATAGCCACCCAAGTGACCGGAACCGACAGTCAGAACATAGAAAGTATTGCAATCAGCGTTGTTTATTAGACTAAACCCATCATATTTTGTCCTGAAATGTTAAGTCTGTTATGCAATTATGCGAAAAATCATCGATTTGGATGAAGTTGGTTAAGTTTCCATAGAAAGCTAGTTTACAATGGTGCAGTAATGAAACATGGTAGTCGGTTGCAGATTTCTTGCTTGAATACGATCTTAAAATTTCTGAGTTAGTTATGATTACTTTGTTTGATTTTATCAAACGTTATCGTAATGATGCTGATAATCAGGTTAAGCACAGGCAAGAGCCAAGCCATTTGGTAATTTACACACAAGTCCATAACTGCTTAAATATGGAAATATCGCTCTCTGACTTTGACCTGCTACACGGGTTAACTCTTCGAGTGCAGCAACTAATATCCCTTTTGGGAAACCAAAATTGTTATTTACTGATAATTAAAACATGCTAACACCTATTGAATAGCGATTCTTTTTACGCCTACTTCGTAGTGCATACTATTGTGATACCACTCATCAAATGCTGCGTACCTTTTGCTCCTTTTGCTCACACAATACAGCCAGGATTTATTTAATATAGATGTATAAATGCTTAAATTAAGCATCAACTTACGCAAAACTACGCATTTTATACGTGCTAGACGTGTGTCCTTTCAACAGTGAAATTTTTTCCACTTAATTTGATATGGAAAGCTTTACAAAGGAGTCGATATGAATCACCAATCAAATCATTCTTACAGTAAAATAAAGCGCTCCACTTGTAATTTGAACAAATCACTTCTTCTCCTCTCAATTGTTGCACTAATTCCTAGTGGACTGCATCGCCCCAAAGCTAAAATTTCTATCTCCTCTCGGACAACTTTGATTACTTTTGAGCCCTACTGTACGTCGGCAATACATTCTTTGTTCCAGTAATTCGCCTTCTTCTGGCTTTAAAAATGACCCGAAGTGCTACAATAATGACATGCTACCAATAAAGGGCAACCGCCATTATTTCCGTTCCCAGATGCCAAGGCTTAATATGACGGATGGAGAAACCTGTGGCCACTCTTAAAAAAAGAATTCAAATGAAATCTGTTTTCGCCAACAATCCTACTTCTGTGTTTTGTAGAAATGCAGTCCACGAATGAAGGGACACTACTCATAATTGGCTAAAAACATTAATTTCAAAGGTCTGAATGAAATAATAATCATGAGATTTCAAAATAAAGCTTGACGACAGAATCATTCGTTCAAACTAGGCAACAAGATGGCGTAGAACTGCCCTCTACAATGCACATAAGTGAATCCCATACAGCTAAGTGGTGGTTCAAAAAGCTTAAACTTTGAAATGCTTAAATCAGGGAAATGAGTGTAGGATGCGGCCTAAATAGCAAAATCAATGCAACCGATTACTAATTCTGCGTTAAACTAGCAAATTCGTAACAATGTTAAACCCATTATGATTAACAGCATATTGTAGTGTGTAGAAATTACTTTGGTAACAAAATTAGCGACAAGGGAATATCGGCACGTGAAATGGATTAGGAAAGTAAGTAAAGAAGTGGGTTTGCGTTTCTTTTACGTCGCCAAGTTTAGCAGAAAAAGCTTAAGCTCCATTTTAAACGTCTTTCTATCGCCTAGACATATTATTTAAAGGGGATTACGTGCGATGCTGACAAAAGTCGGTGGTGATCCATTATATTAGGAATTATTCATTCTGTTTTCAAGTTTACCAAAGGCCTTCCTCTACATGAAATTGGGTACATCAGGATCATAATATGCCTGCATATCATTTTGAGGAGCTTAAAGAGGCTTTTAGAGTCGAAAACACTTGTGCTATAAAATCAACAGTTATTGCGTTTCGCAACCGAAATGGGTAGTAACCTTGCTTACCATAAGTACATGACCATGTGCCAGGTACAGCAACCCATAAACGCATTGGTGCCAAGGAAAAAGTCGGGTGTTGACTCAATGTTAGGTTGATTAAAACAAAGAAACCTTGCCTAACCATTAAAATTAACTTAAGCAATTATTTGTTAGCGGGTACCTACATCCGTTCAATATTCAGCAACCATTTTCATGTTGGATGCTTACACAGGATCTTGGATACAATAATGATCACTTGATATACGACGCAAATGTCGCCATTATGGGAGAAAGTTAAGCAGGTATTTTAACCGTTTCCCATGCAAAACATGCTCAATTTAATGATTTTCCGACAGTACTTGGTAGTGTTATACAATTAGTTCCAAATTTAACCATCGTCCACTAAAATCCTGGAAACAATTTCGTCTCGAAATGCATGTAGTGCCTAAGGTTACCCTCCTTACCACGCTGATAACCATCCTAGTCAAGTTCATCAACACAGACAAGACTGAAATACTCTAGGATGTTGGCGTTATCCGGAATCCTGAATACCTGTCAAAATCTAGCTCCATAACTACAGGAAAATGTGACCATTATCTACCAAAAGAGCTAAGCACTTTGTGGGACTTGCGAGAGCAGCCACCCTCGCCTTCGACTCTGGCTCCGCGACTCTCAAATTTGTTCATCGCCATTACAAGCAAGAAAGCAAACACACCCGCCTCACAAAAATTAAAACCTGTAATGCGCAGAGACTCAGATTTATTTTGAAAATAAAATTAAACATCCACATTGTCTTAACGCCATTTTCAAAATGAACGGCCCACTGATACAAAAGACCACGATGACAGTTATGTACAAAAGACAAGAGTCGACAAAAGTCATAAAAATCCGATGATTATAAAAATAGCAGCGTCATAAAAAAAGAACAGCTAATATACACACCTTAAACACATTATCTATTTTCATTCGATAACGGAGTAGATGAGGTGGAGTCCGAGCGAGTAAGATCGACCTCAATGGACTCCTCATCTTTGTCAGTTGTTAATCCAGATTTGTCGGCAGAAGGGGACTGCTGGTGTCTACTTTCCCCACTCAATGTTGGAGATACTACCTCAGGTGCCTTCAAGGACGTCGGTGATGCCTTTGCGGAGTCTGCAAAACTTTCTGCGCTCATTGAAACAGTCTCCTCCGTGCCACGAGAAATGGCTACTGTTGAAGATCCCGGCAACTGGACTTTTATAACGAATGAATCCAATGTAGAATTTTTCTCCTCAACGTGAGACCTCTGTTTCTTAGACTTCAAAACACCAGTGCCGTTCACGGTCGCTTTATTCTTTTGCAAGGATTGACGCTTTGTGCCGGTGGTAGAATGGGCGGGTACCCTGGCATCGCTAAATGCGTCCTTGTTTTCTTTTAAGTACGCAACGAACTCTGTGAAATCCATTATACGCACAGCAGGAACCATCTTCGAGTCGTTACCAGACGACATACCGCCACAAAACACCCACACACCGAGAATGAATGGGGCGGAACTAAGCGCTCTCCTTTTAACGATTTTAACTGATCTATTCAAACAAATGTCATTTTGGAAATGCAAGACATTTGCTGCAGCATTTTGCTGAATTTGCACCTATTTTTGAACAAGATAAGCAGTTGTTGTGGACGTTTAGTGAGTTATGTTAGTTGTTTATCTAACTTGCACATCCTTAAATAGTATTTATGATTTTGTTTTTGAAGCACAAGTAAGCCAGTTGTTGTCACTTCTTGCACGCAAATATTTTAGGAGATCGGAGGTGTCTCTAAAGCGCTTTAAATGACTTTTAATCCTCCTAACTTATGCCTGATTTTTACAACTGCTATAATGTTCGAATTTCAGTTTGTTTTAAATCCCTTGTCTTAGCGTGGAACCAAAGACTATGTAGACTATTGGCCAGTCAAAATAATCACTAAACTATTACACACTGTAAAATATAAGCTATTTAACCTCACTGAAATCGAGCCAACCTTGCGCTCCGTTTCACGTCTGCCCAACACACACCCCCTGGACACCGCCTTCCAGTACCTCAGCTGCCGCCTATCCTAGCAGTTACGCAGTTAATGCCAACCAGCTTCCGCGACCACGCCACCCAAGCCTGGACACTGGCACACGTCACGCCACCCATTGCCGCCCCTGTCGCAAATTGGAGCCTCATGGAGCCAAGGCAACCGATTTAGAGGCTGCACCATTTCTCTACCCAACCCCAAACCAAGCCTAAACGCCTCAAATTCCTCCAGGTCTCGGATGCGTGTGTACTGAGTGAGCCACGGAGGAATCCAGACCCAACATCAAGCAAAAAAATGCATGTTATGCACTATAAACACGTGTGTTCCAATCATAGAAAAGTGGAAGTTAAATTGAGATATTTTATAGGCTCGCAACGGATATGTCTTCCACCGGGGCTCCGTGACGGAGTGAGTTGCGCCTCACCTCGTGCCTCTGCCACCTCGAACCCCATTGATCGCAATGTGGGCGCATCATCAGCGGCTCTAAATGGAAATGGTACACACTTGATGAAGGTAGAGATAGCGATGAAAACAAAAAAAGTGCCCGAGGTCAAAGATGTAAGGAAGGCAGAAACCAAGATTCATTAGTTTATTAAAAACAGAAGGTCTCACCCATCGTAATCTAGCACCACGGAGAGCATCTCTACACCATAGATGCGTCGTAATGCCTCAAATAACCGCGTCTGCAAGTCAGCTACTTGTTCCGCCGGTGTGTAACCGTCCTCCACAGATCGGGCTACCGTAATGAGGCAGGGATTGTGTAGACGGTTCAAAAGGCTCTCCAGGCCCGCCACCAGCTCCTCCTGTTCCTGAGCCGTGGAGACCTACCGAAATTAATGGTGAAGAAAAGTGGGAAGTAATACTTACGTGGTGAGGTAAGGGGTAGTTCTCCCTATCCGCCAGACTCTTCCATAAGTCGTGGAGATAAGCCATCATAGCCATATCTGCCTTTTCGCCATCAGCGGAGTCGCCCGGATCCACGCGCTGCTGTTTTTCTTTTGGAGGCTCAGGACTACTGCTCTTCGGTGAGGGGCTACAGTGGGACAGTCTCAAATGACCGATCTCATCCAATTCCGATAAATCTGGGAGAGTGTAAAAGAGTACATTATGTTTGCCAGAGCCAGATTTCACGCCAAAAACAGAAATGTAAAACCTGGGGTAAGCACGAATAGGCTAGCTTCGTTAAAGCGTACAAGAATATTGAGGAGCTAGTGATATGGGTAGTGGAATAGGCGAAACTCCGCGTCAACGAGATGGCAACCAAATAACTGTGGTGGAAAAAGATTCACGCAGTCAGACAAAGAATTAAATCGAAGGTCACTCAAGAGGTTGATAGGTGAGAAGCCCAAGTATACAACCGACTTGGCCAAATGCTACGACCAAAAAAATAGTACAAAAGTTTATTATAATCAATAATAGGTTCAAGGAATCAGCAATAACAGCTGCACATGATCAGGATATGATTTTACTGTGTGAGTCTTCTCATTCTAAGCACCACCCCTGACGGCTCCCGTGACCAATCTTCTGCCCCGACTGGCACAATGCCTCTGGCTCATTGCAAGTAATCGGAGGACAGAAATAAAGATAACATAAACTTGTACCGAGGTTCAGAAAATAATGTCCCTTTCACTAAGTGGAATGCACCAGTGAGAACTTTGTTGAAAATGGTACAGAAAATTGGCACATCATGCGAACTTCTCACAAAACAGCAAGTGGCGAAAAGCCGCTATGTCCTTGAATCTTGGAGCAATACCATAACCAATCCCTAAGAAGTAATTTTGATTCGTTTAGAACTAGTTGCTCTACACTACTGACCATAATGTGCAGCTCTAACTTAAGCTAGGTACAACCCTTCCTGCACAAAGACTACACGCCTCTGTTCTTTGGTCACTTCTGCACATTTGATAACAAAACTACTTTTGACCTATAAGCCCTGCCTCTCCCAATGAGGTAACTTTGAAGGTACAGATAGGATGAAATAACTGGAACCAAGCGAACCACTATCTTTACTCAGCTTCCTACTTATTTCCCTATACTTTGCCTCCCAGCCAATGATACGCTGGACTACAATGTTTTCCGAGTTAACCTGAGCGCCATGCTGGTGACAGAAAAACAGATTCATGCATAACCAAAACGAAACACCAACTTTGCTAGATGGATATTAGGAGGAAACTTACTTCCGTCCTAAAACCTTCCGATCGTTTTGTGCATTAACGATAAAACCAGAAGTGTGCCATTTCCGGAGAAAGAGCGTGGGCGCTGCAGACGTTGACGAGCGCTTAACGGGACCAAGTGTATTGCCTTTAAGTGAAATATCATCGCTGCTCTTTTACCAAAATTCTGCTTTACAACCTTGTGCGAGTTTGCAATAGTTACATTAATTTTGATTTATAGGCATTACCTGATGGCTCAGTGAGGAAGACAGATGATTACTTAGCACAAAATTGACAACATTTCTGAAGATAAGTGGATAAAGAACGCAGCCCAGTGAGGATGCTTCATATTTATCAAATGGCTTAGCCCCAAAGCATAGTGAGTAAGTTAATACAAAGGAACTTTCAGTTGGAACCATCGTTGAAATTGCTAACTCGACGATAGAAGTAGAATAGCGATCATGGAAGCGTGAAAGGTGCTTACCTAAGTGGATCCTCCCAGTTACCCACACATCAGCCACCATACTAGCGCTACAGCGTCTTGCTAATGCTAAATATATACCAGGACTTGCACGCGTTCATGATTCTTTCAGAGACTCACCGTCGTTAGGCGCGACGTGAGGCGTTGAGATGGTACCGGAATACTGCTGAACCAAACAAAGAACAGCGGAATGGGTGGTCTGGATGGCGGCATGGACACGGGTTGAGAAGGTATCCGGTGGGAGTGAGAGGAGAAGGGTGGCGAGGGCAAGTATTTCGTGAGGATCACAAACCGATGACACCCCCTTTTCGTCCACAGCCGGCGTGCCGGTGGCCAGAGTGCGCATACAGCGCCACAGAGAGGAGAGATGAGCCTTGTGTTCGTCGCAAATCACCTTCGCAGCGAGGCTAGCACTCTCAAACACGACCTCCGCCTCCACTGACGTCACAGTCGAAGCGTCCACCTCGCAAGTACCTGGTAGCAGAACCAGTGGCGGGGGACGAGGAGCTGTGAAGAGCTTGTCGATCAGCGCGAACTGGAAAAGAAAACGTACTATTCCCACACGTGTTAACTAAGCATTCCTTTCCAGTTTAGGAGATTTCATTTACACGTGGATGATATGAGCTCTCTTAAGACCATCAGATCCGCTAGGTTTCCAGTTTTGCCAGTCTTTGGCAATGAAGCTACCGCATGCTTCGCATAGCTTGCTGCTTTTCCATAGATGATTATTTAAAATATACTGCGCTTTTTACGTCCAATATACCTTCTGTAATTTTCTGACAACGCATACCTTAATCCTAGTCTTGACTGTGCTGATGGCACGGATTCTGCTTAGGCCATATGGGCTACTAATCTCGCAGTCTATATGTGCGCCTCGAGTTAGCCTACCACTAGTCAAAAAATTATTTTTTACTGGTATTTTTCTACTCACAGCTGGCTATGAGAAAGCCCCTGGTTTTCGCGACCAGACCAAGATTTTGGTGACATGGCTTGTACTAAGGCTCCCTGATTTTAGGAATTCACTTCCTCGATATCCCGACAGGAATGCTACTTCCAAGTTTATATGAATAGTTACAACGTCAATGTCGACTCGTTTACAACCAAGGGATAGTTATTCCATAGAAATAGTACCTAACATCTGAATTGATGCTGCAAGGAAGAGGAGGAGATTGGATTAAAATGGCAAATCTGCTCTGATAAGCCATGTGCTGCCTGGTGTTGAAATTACAATTTCCATCATATTGCATTAAAACAAATAATTTTTCTTTATCACAAAGCATATGCTATTCCCAAGCAACAAACGCGAAGGGAAGGTGAGGCTAGAGCACGAACGATATGCTGAAAGGTGCAAACACACGGTCCTATTTCCTGTTCTCAGTAGGCCGCGCTAAACTAGTATACCCAGAGACCTCGGACAAATAAAATTTTAAAGTATGTTCACTTACGAATAGCCTAATGTATGCAAGTTTCATTTTACCGCCCATTCAGAAAAAAATAAAATCCACAGATACCAGAAAGTTCGAACGCAACAGTTCGCCCGAATGGGCCAAATGCACTACATATGAAATATTTATGGACGAGTGCTTCAAATAGTTTACCATTTGAACACACGGCAAATAGCCTTTAACGAACTAAGGTAATGTAACCTTACATTGCCTCCTGAGGACAGACCAGCTAAACCAATACCAGTTTTGGCAGAGCTAAAATTATTAATTGCATAAACGCTGCAATCGACTAGCAGTCGTTTCCGAAAACTAAACACACAATTCCAATATAACAGCTCTCATTTCGTTGACAGCAAATTCTTTGCCTCAAATACATAAGAACGAGTAAGAATGTGGGTATTACCTGTTCAGCACTGTAAAAATCCCGAAACGGATCTTTTGTGGAAAATCCGTCCAGATCGACATCCAGAATGAAAGCTTCATTGATTAACTCACTAGTGATGTCCGTGCAGGCACTGCACACTGTGTTTGACTCGTGTATAGTGCCCACTGTAAGAGTAAATGGGACCAACGATTCCATGTCTTTACGATGGGCGTAGATGCCCTCGTTATAGAAGTAGGGCTCTGGAATGTTTACGCTGAAAACATGCAAAAGTGCGGTGTTCATAAACAATACAAAATATTCCAACAATTTATTAATGAGTTACTAAAGTACAGCTGGAAGAAAGAAGTAACCTTATAATGATCCAATTTAACTGAATGACTTAAGCTCAAATATTCACAAAAAGAATTAAATTGAACAATAGCGAGAATAAACAATTGTACACAAGACTAGGACACTTACGCCAGATTCTCTGACGACTTGCATCGACCAACATAATATTGAGTAGGACGACGGTTATTTAACTGATTTGACCATGGAGGGTGCAGCCAAATAATATGATTAATGTGCTTTCCGAAAACTGCAGGAAAAATCCAGTTTTCGATATCAATGTACCTAACAATTTGGTAAAATCATGAGACACAAACTTCAGCACTTCATAGGGTTGGGAAACGATTTTGGATGAAGGTATATTAGGAATACACAAATCTGGATGCGAATCAACATGGAGTAGCTTAAGACCATCAAATGGGACTTTTTTTGCTCCAATAGATCGATGAATAAACGTAAGCGCCTTTGAGCATTAACAAATGAAGTTGGGATACCTCGTTATGATATTCGACAACTACAACTTTAATTTTGCAAGAAGTTGGAATATTTACATATTTTCTGAAAAAAACATCGTCATCATTGACTACAATTGGCTGTGGAGAACTTCGACCAGAAACAGAGGTCGAAGCACCAGAGGAGGACTGCATTGGCCGATAGGCTAACTTCAAAGAATACGGATAAGTTATGAGTAAGTTAAAAGCTAAACGGCTACGTAGAATGCGACAAAATGATTGCTAAATTTGGCAATTTAAGTGCTAGGCACTTGCAAAAAGAATATGAAGAGCACCACTAGAGAAGATTGAAAGAAAAAATTTTATTATTTAAGAGGTACTATTCGAGTAAATTTATATCATATTTCATAGATTGAAGACTTTTATACAGGTATCTGTTAGCCAAATTTTACACTAAAGGCCACTTAAACCTCATTTTAAACAAGCAAAATACAATTCATGCCCAAAACATTGTAATCCTGAGAATGCCATGAGAAAATAATAGCTAACAAAGGTGTACAAAAATTTGGCACTAGAGAGTGGGGAGACTATTGGCAATGCTCAGCGGCCAACCTGCCCAGTGAATGCAATACAAACGAAAAAACCGTTGGCATCCAATAGAAGGAGGGCTGGGAAAAAATTAGGGCGAATCTCTGACATCCTATTGCAGAAGGGCTGCCATCAAAGTCTACCCTCGGAATCTACCCCATAATACTTTTTATTCGAACTGCCGGTTTCGGTCACTTGGTAAAAAGAATCGCTATTCAATAGGTGTTAGCATGTTTTAATTATCAGTAAATAACAATTTTGGTTTCCCAAAAGGGATATTAGTTGCTGCACTCGAAGAGTTAACCCGTGTAGCAGGTCAAAGTCAGAGAGCGATATTTCCATATTTAAGCAGTTATGGACTTGTGTGTAAATTACCAAATGGCTTGGCTCTTGCCTGTGCTTAACCTGATTATCAGCATCATTACGATAACGTTTGATAAAATCAAACAAAGTAATCATAACTAACTCAGAAATTTTAAGATCGTATTCAAGCAAGAAATCTGCAACCGACTACCATGTTTCATTACTGCACCATTGTAAACTAGCTTTCTATGGAAACTTAACCAACTTCATCCAAATCGATGATTTTTCGCATAATTGCATAACAGACTTAACATTTCAGGGCAAAATATGATGGGTTTAGTCTAATAAACAACGCTGATTGCAATACTTTCTATGTTCTGACTGTCGGTTCCGGTCACTTGGGTGGCTATATTGTACTAGCCGGTTCGCTGACCTCCAGGCCATGCCGGCAGCCTCTAATTCCTCTGTTCCCAGAATATATGTATTCTGCCTTAGTATTATGCCTTCTTTTGCTCTCAAGGAAGTCTCGGGACGCCACATTGGTGGCAGTGGAAAGCGGACAAGACTAATGGATTTCTATCCAGATCTATACCGTTTGTGGAAAACTTTAGCGATGTGAAAGAATCTCTAACATCCTATTACAGAAGGGCTGCCATCAACGTCTGACTTCGGCATCTACTCTGCGCCCGTGTTCTGCAAGAAAGATATTAACAACTGAAGCGACACTAGCCGTGAACTCCATGTCCAGTAGAACTGCCAAGAGGGATCAGCGACGTTGCGGTCAAGCATCCTCCGTAAGCTCTCTCTCCCGTTCTCGGGCAGCTCGCCTCCCTTCGCAGAAGTGTGCATGTGGGGATGTAGAATGTGCAGGCACCATTCGATAGCATCTCTTTATGCTTTGCACACTTGGGTCGCGTGCATCCGTTCCTACAAGGCCCTATTACCACATTTCCTCAGGGTTCTACGATGCACTCACATTTATCCCATGGCATTGAAAAGCCTGCAATCACAACATGTGTTGCATGTGTCTCGATCCATTCAAAAACTTTGATTCATGCCTCCAACATTTCATTGGGACACATATTATCGTGAGGGAGGAGATTTAAGAAATACGCCTTTGCCTCACCGAGTGCTACGCGGAATTGATGGCACTGAAGGAGCACATGCGCTCGAATTCCGCTGACTGGCACGGTTAGCTCGTGTGTGCTTCTTCCAGCACTGATTATGTCGGAGA